>CCAG010013147.1:0-15119 GCA_001077435.1 Glossina morsitans morsitans | reverse complement strand
CCAGTTATTTTTACCTCTCCGACACAAAAAATGTAGGTTCGGTTCGACGACTCATCTCAAATAAATTTCATCAAATGTCAGATATTTAGCAAAAAAAATGTCATAAATACCTATCAGAGGCATCTTCGAGGTTATTGCAAGATGCCTTGTTACAAATATATATTACAATAAATTCTTTTAATCGTATGGAAAGTGGAGAAATGGATAGCAACTGAAGAACATTTATATAAAATTTCAGTCGGTTATATGTTTTTTGTAAATGTGGCGGCTTTTTACGGAAAGCTGGAGTAAAGCTGTGGGCGGATCTCTTCTCACATGTTTGCTTCGTTTACTTAATGGTTTTGCGGTATTGCAGTCAAGTGTTTGTTTGGCTTAGAGCAATTTTAAAGGCCAGTTTACAAAATAATAATTACTTGCGTTGTTGTTTTTTCTTTTTTTGCTTTTTCTCTTCAACAAGACTTGTATGTGAATGCTTATAATTGCACACTTACATGTGTCTGTAGAAACCAACTTTCTCTACGTTTTATAAATCGTGCTTCGCAGCGTAAATATTTTCTTTTAGTTTTGCTATTTTGTCAGATAATACTTGAGAGAATTGTTGTTTATAGTTATAGTTTATTTTATTTTTTGTTTTATTTCAATTGAAAATGAATTTTCCTGTTCAAATCATCGTTGCCGTTTGTGTGTTAGTGTCTGCGATTTGCAACTATCTTGTAAATATTATTAAAAGCATCAACTGCTCGGTGAAGTTTTTTTGAGCTTTAATGCACATTTAGCACAGACTAGCTTCGGATTTTAATATTTATAAAATCATACATAAAAAAGTAGTTTATAATTATTTAAACGCATGCGCAACCTCATTGGCAAATAAACTGTCATTCGCTTACCTAATCTCAAGCTGAAACTGTTTCCTACATTTTAAAAGTAAATCTCATATCAAAAAAATTTTAAAAAGAAGACAAGAAAAATGACCTCAAATTGTCCTCATAGACATGTTGTTCCGACAAATAATTTTTAGACATCGTAGATCAATAAGAAATCCAAAATTCATATATTCCTTTAAATATTAATAAGTTTGCTGCCTGCCCAACACGAGGAAATTCCGCTGATCAAATGGAGAAATCTCGTGATGGTCTTATCCTAGCTATTAAGCGACTTCGTTAGCTTTATGTTAGCTTCGGGCGTGAGGTTATTCAAATAGGTGCCACCAGTGATCGTTGATCCAATTTTCCCATCATGTCCTGATCAGTTTTAGATTCATTGGCATAGAGCAAAGAGCAATAAAAGGCGTTCTTCGACCGTGGAAATTAAGCTCGTGAAGTCATTTGCATTTAATATTTGTTAGTAAAAAAGTGCTAAGTTGTCCCCTAAGGACAGTTGGCATTAAAATGAAAAAAGCACCAGTCTTCCTTTAAGAGACTAGAACTTTGCATATCAGCCTAGCATAAGGAACATGATACTTTCGTGCAGGTCCAAACCTCGCTCTTAAGTAATGAAAATAATGGTGTACAATTCTTGCTTAGAATTCGGACTTGACATGCGCAATCACATAGCCATTTATCGACTCATACACTACTATTCGTGTTTCTTAAGTCAACTCTTAAAAATTGTTACAAACTTTTTATCATAATAAGTATTATCGATAAACGAATCGTGACAATTGATTGGGGCTATCAAAAATTTGATGCTTTATAGCACGATAATGGTCTTTTATTGCGCTGCTTGTTATGTACTTTTTTGTTTGGTTTCTTAATATGACGAACCAGTCAGGTAAGAGATAGAAAATATGGGACGTAGGCGCAGCTTAGTCCGTGTGCTACTACGCTTTTCCTGATTGAAAACTGGTCACAACTACGACGCAAAAGCCGCCTTGAGTTTTGAACCTGCGAACGCCGACTTGGTAGTCGCGACTCCCACCTACCCGACCGTCACCAGCTTGACAGTGTGCCATCAGCGCTCTACTGAAGGCGCACTACACTACATGTGATCTAACATGTGACTATCCCTGCAATCAAGCAAGAACTAGGTTAAATAAATCACTTATCGAACTTCCCTTGTAATAATTCTTCCGAAAGCGGGTGCGAAAGTTGCAACCTAATGAGCAGGAGAAGAAAGGATCTGATGATGCGCAATCGACTGTTGCTAACTGCCGATGAGACGTCAGTCTGCTATTCAGCTTCCAACTGCCGTACTGATCGGGTGGGGCCGATCAAGTCGCCGCTGGAAGTCATAGTAAAAAAAACCCGCCTGCTGTGGTCTAAAAAAAGATGCGTTTGTTTGAAAACACAACTGGTCGACGTATTTTTGAAAAAAAAAAAACTATTATTATTAATTCTAGTACCAAAAAACATTCGACAAACAAGACGGTTTCATTGTCGAACCCTCATTTTGCTTTATTCTCATTAATCTTCTTTCGAAAACTTTTCACAACTCAGACAAGTGTAGCTGATTGCGTTAGAGTCCGTTTTTAGAGTTAATCTCCAAAAATTTACGAGGACTAGTCAGCAATGGCTATGTTGCAATTTCAAGGCAGACAGAGACATAGCAACAATGAAGCGAAATTTTGCAATAAAATCTCATCATCACCATCTTTTAAAAGCTAACAAGAGATAGACGGGACAGCGATTACACCTTCGTTGTTTCGCAGCGAAGATAAAAGCCATGAATTCAGCAACAACTTTGATTTGAACATCGACAACCAGTTTATTCACTACCTTTACATTGCGTCTATTGAACGTGTAAACGCACCATGTCCATTCGCAGGCGTACAGATGTACAATTACGTATTCAATTAGCCTGAAACTACTATTTGTTTCCATATGGCTGTGCGAATATTGCTTGATAGCTGTATTGGTAAATATACAAACAGCCATGATGGCTGCAATATTTTTTGCGCACATACATACGTAAATATTTCGTAAGAAATTATATGCGAGCAGCAACGGTAACGTTTGCAACAAAATAATTGAAATTTTTATTTGACTTTTTATTCTTGTTGCCTTTTAATAATTTCCCCACAAAAATACTTTACGCTCATCCACACAACCATTCGATTGATATAGAGCTAATGGCGATTAGGCAGAAATCCAAGCCTTGGCCGAGAAATGAAATCTCGTAGCGAAAATCTTGACGTTATTTGAGAACACGACTATAGAAATGCATATTTTCTGGCCGATTACTTTGTCATTTGGCAACACGTGATATATGAAAGAGCCCGTCCTGCCTTTATATAATACGAACAAAACGACATGTCTATAACATATTCCGAAACCTTAAACGCGTTTTTTAAATTTATTTATTAAAAAAATTACCCTTTTTTTCAAAAGTTCGCTGCGTGATCGAGTAGCTGTGGACGTAGGATGTGGACGTAGTCGTTTTTAATCATCACCGAAGGATGAAAGGTATATTCAAGTTGTCGAAACGTCCGCAACACCCAGAAAGAAGCTTCAAAGACTCCGCTAAGCATAGATATATTTTTGATCGGGATCAAATTCTGAACCGCTCTCTCCGCCTGTGTGCAGTGTCTATTGTAGACATTTTCGTGGTCGCAAAAATGAAACTTGGCCTTCAATTATTTACTCGTTACTCATGGACTACGACAGATAAACGATATAAAATACCGCTTTTATTCTCGAAACCAGCCGGTCACGCTCACCCGATATTACAGAGTATGGGAATTTAGTTTTTTCGTAGTTTTTATTAAAATAACAGTGACGGGTATCCAACATTCGGTCCCGACCGAATATAATTTCTTACATGTTTTTTCTACATTCAAACTTGTACCCCGTTCTCTGCTTGGCTTTGACTTAAATAGCCCCGGTGCAGATATTTTTTAACATTCTTCAAAAATAATTTCTTTTTTGTTAGCCTTAAAGCTCCGCAAATATTACTATTTTGTTAGCTTTCTTTCCAACGCAACAAAAGTTGTCAAAAAGGCCCGCCTGGACAATGCTAGAGTGACGATGCTAGAGCTTAAACGAAGCCTTCGATTGCGCAGTACTTATTATATATCCTCCCGATGTCCTGATTGATTTCTTTAGCCTTGTCACCATTTTTTTTTTTGACGAGAAAAGTCTTTAACATATAAAGATATTTTTATCGCATTTGTCGGTAATAAATAGAACAACTTAATATGTTGTAGTCATGCCAGGGACACATCGGTTTAAACATAATCAGAAAATAACGCTGAACCTATTTCGGTATTTGCGAGCTTACTGTGGTGTAGTCCGCATCGTAATTGTTGCGAGGAATAAATAAACGGCTGTAGATATGCCTTTGAAATAGAGAGCGATGTCGTCTTCGCCTATTTAATATGGCCCCCTCAAATCATATTATATCAAATCTCGCTTAGTGCCATCGTGTTTAGACATATGAGGCACATCTGTCCGCAATTTTGATGCCTCTGAGAACCTCAATAGCACCGAAGCTGATTAAACGGACCCCGTTTCACTGAGTTGGCATAAATCGGAACCTTAGAAATGGAGGCAGGGTCATTTGTTTAAAAATCGCACAAATATTCTTGAGAACTTTATTTGAGAAATACGGCCATCGTTCGTTCACTAGCCATGTCGTGATTGCTCCCCCTCGTTAGCAGCTCTCCCACGCAGTGATCCGCTTGGTATGCTCGCAATATGAACCTAAATTAAGTACACGAAGCCAACAACCAAAAAAATAAAGCCATCTACGCATTAGACTAAAGCGCTAAGTGATGATATGAACACTTGAGCGGAATTTGGAAATTTTTAAAATAAACTGCGACAAAATTTAAAACACAAAAACTCTCAGCATTCAGAATGTGTTAAGGCCATTTCTTTTTTTTAAGCATAAATAAAGACTTGTTTAGTTTTATTTCAGTAAATGAAAAGTCATCGAATTTTTCTTATTAGATGGTCGGGCGGTTTAATAGTTTTTTGCAGTTAAATTAGCCTGAGTGAACAAATAAACCTCTTATGAAATTCATTTCGATAGAGAAAGTTCGAGCGTCATAGAGATGATGAGACAAGATGGGAAACTCGCACATTGATAGGCAGTGATGGATAACCTGAACAGGAACAGGTACTCACATGTTTAATAAGCTCCTGCCAAGAAATAGGAGAACTTAAAATGCCCTACATTGCTTTACAATGGCTATCTGAAAATGCTACTTTATACGGGTAGAAAAGATGACTCGATCTAATCTATTTTCAATCGCTTAGGTCGTACATATGTATGTGCACAAATTTTATTAAAATATCCTGAAAATTACGACTTGTACCATCAGGTGGACAGACAGACTGCAATTCGTTCAGAAAATAATTTTGATAATGCAGGTGATGACGGATTCACGGATTGCGCTGCAAATCTGATAGACTGAGGCACGGTGCAGGGTATAGACAATAATTAGGTGGTGACCCAAATCATGCTGCCAGCACTATTTAATTGTATCTAAACATTCATTCATAGCTCATTCAGTAAATTTCATTTGCATTCAAATCATGCTTTTGCGGTACGTTGTTGTCAATTGTGACAGACTTCTCGATTGATTTTAGATCCTATTTGAAAGACATACTACTCAGAGCTATTGACATATCATTATTATTTTAACTTTGAGTCATGTGTCTTGTTACGTCCCCTTTTCTTCTCTTCTCTTTTCTTCTTTTTCTTTTTCGTTTACAATCTTTAACAATCAAAAATTGAAAAATCAATGATTTGAGTTTTGCGGCGATTTGGTTTAATTTTAATTACATTATGTTGCGTGCGCTAATTGTGATTGTATGGGTTTTGATACGCGATCCACATACTGCAGCCTTGATTTATTTTTACAACAAAAAAGAAAAGCCAATCTGTTCAAGCTTTACAGGTTTGCAGACAGATCGTTTTTACTTATTTTTTTTTTTTTTTTTTTTGCAAGTCTTAGCCATGACTATATAAGCGCACACAATTTTTATATCGCATGGAATTGAAAACAGTTCAAGTAACTGCAAAAACCGGTGTCGTGCATAAATTGAGATTCACAAACAAGTGGAACAACTGCAGCACACCACTTACTCTACCTGCTCCAAATATGACGATCGATTTGACAACATTCTAAACGGCTTTAATGAACTGCGTTAAAAGCGTGATCGCCAATAGCAAATACGCAGCGTTAAACTTAAGCGAAATGTCTGCGTAATGCGATATAATAAAATGTTTCGTAATCAAGCAATGGAGGGACATTAGTTTGATGACAAATATTATTTTGCCGCAAATACATTCGAAAATCGCAGCAAACGTAATGGACAAATTAAGATACATATGTCTTTAACAATGTTACAAATGTAAATATATATATAGAGACATAGAGAGAGGGAGATAATTGCATAGTAAATGAATCAAAAATGACAAAATGTTGATAACCATTTCCACATGTAACACCTAACATATAACATAGCTACCTAAAGTTTTACTTCCATGACATATGTACGTACACCTTATCCATATGCGTGCAGCGTGAAGCGATTCTAAAAGCGTTTATCAATCGCAACCAGCACGTTTGGTGTTACGAAAAACTAAAATGAGGAGAAGAATGAATTCACAGTTGCTCTTTGCTTGTCCGATTATAATAAAATTTAACAACACCGACACACAACCGACACACAACCGACACACAACCGACACAACAATAATAATACCTATGCTATGCGTGCGTGTGTGTAGAAATGATTCGAACAAAACAAGCAGACTTTACAACGGAAAAATGACAACAACATCGATATTTCAAACGCACATCCACAGACACACGTTTTTATATTCACGAATAACCACATGAATCCTCTATATGACCTAAATGCAAACGTGTTTAACATTGAGGCAACCAGTCACCGATCAACAACAACCACAAACGTGTACATAAAACTTTGGCTTTTCACTTAAAAAGTCCACGACACATATGACTATCATGTTTCCATCCCGCATATTCCATATACCATCTACGGGCCACCGAAAACTGGCAAAGAGCTCTTTCACAATTCAATTCTAAGCCCATTAAAATTCCTATTTAACAAAACACTTTGATTTTAGCTCAACTCAAACTCAACTGTAAATTAGCTAACACTGCATATGTGTGTATGTCCGATTTTCCTGTTTTTTTTTTTAATTCCCCCAATCATTCCTGTGTTACATATAAACTCACTTTTTTAGCATCTTTGATTATCCTCTGTGTTCTCTAGTCATAGGACATTTGCAAAACTTTCATTTTATGATAATTACGTCAAGTAACAATAAAATTGTTGTGTTCATTTAACGGCCAGAAGGAGTGCTTGCTTTCGCAACTTGAAAAACTATAAACCGGAATTTTACATTTTTTTAATTTCGACGCGTGGAGTTTGAAACGTCTACACCCATAAAATTTTAAAATCTTTCCAATTGAAATAAAGGACCTTGCGTCCTAACATAGAAGCTTCCATTTCAAATACATGCAGGTTGTGCCAGTTAGCTATATCGAAAGTACTAACGCTGTTTAATGTGCTGGTAATCTTGCCTTTCTTCGCCCCACATGCTACGACTTATGTTGCAGAACTCGCCATTGACAACAGTCCTACACGGCGTTTGAAGGATGATTTCGGATAGGGATTTCGTACAATTAAATCAATTCACTTAGAAACACATTCACTCAAAAGCACTAAAAAATAATATGACCTTAAGGCCATAAAACTGGAGTCGCTCTTTAAAGTTGCTCGAAAGGAAGTGAGAAAGATAAGCTCGCGGCCATGTCAATACTATACCGCTTCGCTCAATTCTCCATCTGTTTTTGTCGTAACTGACCGAAAATGGCATCTTGTCTCCCCATAAAGATCTATTGTGTATACCCTACACCGCTAGGGACGTAGGCGACGAGGTATGTAACAGCCAGAAGCGATTAACACGTTCGCGGGCGCGAATGCTATTGCATTCATTTTCATAGTGATGCAAAATGACGTGAATGCTACAGCATTCAAATTTTAAAGCCAATTTTTGTTCATTTAATTTTGTAATTAATGTAATGACCAATTGATTCATTAAGTACTTTCTTATTTTTTTTATTTTTCTCCGTTCTGACTACTCTTATAATATATGTATAATCAGATTTTGGATATTAGAACTAGTTTCAGAAATAGTTGCCTGCTCCCTGAAATTTTCAGTGCCCGCGAACGTGTTAGGATGGACACATCTTTTACTATATCGACATATTCGGAATCGTTCTCTGACGGGGTTTAAGCTTGCCTATTCGTCCGATGGTGTCCAACGCACAGGTCGCAATTTTTGAGAGTTTCGACGAAATTTGGTACACTAAAGTGCTTTGTCCCGAAGCCGAACCCTCCTGAAATTGACTTAGATCGTACCAATCTTTATTTAATATGGCAAAAAATTATTTTTCAACAATTTTCGTAAAAAAATATAAAAAATTGCAAGTTTTTTCCAAAATAGCTGGTTATGTGATGAGGGCTCGTACACATGCCCAGATCTACCTTATTTTCAATAGCTTTCGGTCTTGGGCCAGAACCTTGCCATTGTATCAATTTTCATCGAAAAATTTGGAAGCTTGGACCTGTAAGTTAAATATAAGAACTAATGGACAGGCATTCGACGAACTTGTTTAAATCCATTGGGAAATGAATCAAACTCGTTTGATGCAATAAAATAAAACTTGACACATTTGAGGTAGAGCGTAAAGATATGCTCGACTTAATTTTTATGTTTCTTTTTGTCGCTTCTGTCGATAATTGGTTCGACAAATTGCCATTTATGGAAAAAAGTTGGATGATCCTCACTGGAACAGCTCATTTTGAATCCGCAGCTAGGATTTCAACGCAATTGGATGGCCACGGAAGAAGTAAACGATATATGGCAAGTTCCAAAAGACGGCCTCGAGAAAAGCGTTTTTGAAGTTTCCAATTGCAATAATGAGGGAAGTAGTTTCCTAGGGCTAATCTGTGAGCGTATGTCCCGCATCAAACAACTGGTTTATTGGTTACTTGGCGTGACAGTATTGTTGCTAAGATTCTAACATTTGTTGCCTCCGAGTGTTGCTCGAAGGTGTTCGAAAAATCGGTTTTCTGGATCACTTCATCAGTTTGTACGTCATTTACGGATACGCTAAGGAATGTTTAAGCAAAAAAAAAACACAAACCAAGATTCGATTGCTATATATTTTTATGATCACATCAGGCCGCATTCTAACACCCAGAGCCTTCATCTACTTGATTTGATTTGATTTGATTTGACGTTTTAACCCTATCTTCGTGTCTGTCCGTTATTAGAAAGCTTTATTAACCAATAACCGACGGTTTTATATATTATTCTGAGACGTTGTGCATTTGCGGTCGGTCTTCCTAGTTATTGCCAACTGGTCGATCTGTCTTTTTGCGATTTTTTTTTTGTCAAAATGCAGACATTCATGGCCTCTAATGCGTTCATTATGGAAGGAAATCATTTAAAATCAATGGCTAATTTTTTGTTTAAATTGATTGCTTGTGTTACACGATGTTAGAAATACTAAATTAATTAAAAATAAATTGTGCGATGAAAATAACATAATGTTTTCCTCTAAACATTTATGTAAAAGTTGCAGTAACGAGAAAGGGAGCAACAGTTGGTGAAGCGTACGACACCACACAGTCTGCTTTGCTCCCAGAGTGTTTGTATTAATCAAGTTCAACCTGCATTCAAACTGAAAGCAGACATTGCCGCCGCGAACGATTATAAGACACGCAAATCAACATTAGTGTCAAGATCGTCTTAATATTTACAACATCTTGTTCGATGGTAATTTCACAACCATTAACAGCGCTAACCTGACACACTAATCAACAGTGTTTCTATTGTTTACCATACCTCTAGCTCCAGCTAAGGGCAATGACATTCGGTATTCAAAATCATATTGAAATGAAGTTATTTGCTCTCTCTTAAAACCGCAATAGACGACATTATATACCATCGTGTTGTTCATAACAACAATGTGTTTATATATTTTGTACGCCTTAGATGAACTTTCTTTACTGCTAAGCATTTTTAACCAGGACCTAGTTGGAAATTGTAGTTTTATAAGCTTCTCAGAGGCCAAGCAGAGCATCAACACAAATCATTTTTACCTTTTTAATGCTTTTAAACATTAATGATTTCGATTAGTTTGGACTCCTTCTCCCGATCAAATGCGCTTAAGAAATGCAAACAAAGACTCAGTGTTTGGTATGTGAAGGGATTTTCAAGTAATAATAACCTGCTGGCTGATGAGATAAGACCTAAAATTTCATCATAACTAGAATCTAGAATAATTACACACTTTCGTAACTAAAATGGGAAATATTTGTCGTCAATGCGTTAAGCGAAGAACTTTGTTTTCAAAAAAATGCTTTCTTTCGATCGAGCTCCGGGATAATATGTGCTCGTAATTGGAAATTATAGGCTGGAATTGAGCCCATTTTCAAACTTGCGTTTTGGTTCGAGATAGTTGTAGCTTTCTACCTTTATTCCGGCGTTAGGCCCCGTACTGGCAAAGAAACAAAGCGGAACGACAGACGTTTAAGACATGTTTAAGTCGATTCAGATTTCCAAAGTAGTGAATAGTCGATATATTTAAAATAATTGCTAATGCCCATTTCTGAATGTTGCAAATGCAAGGACAAATCTTGTATATATACATTCTTATGCGATTATGAATATAGAGACAAACTTACTACAAGAGTGACAATTTTCTTGTATTCCGGATTTTTTATTATTGAATACAAATCGAATACGTGCCAGTTGTGGTAATTATTATATTAATCATATTACCAAAATACTTGATCATAGTAAAACGAAATGTATTGTGCACACACGTACCCCTGTCGTACCGTATGAGTAATGAATGGATTGCAAAATAAGGGAAAGCGTTGATAATTGCAGAGTGTTTAGAACATTATCGCACCGGAAATAATCATAGGAAACTTAAGCCATAAGACCTTAAAGAGACTCTTTACTTACCGTTACTTTTAATACGTTAACGCGATAATCTAACAGAATATGTAAAACCAACAAAGGTTAAAGATATGTTCAGTTTGTCAGAACGTTTGTAACATTCAGAAAGAAGCTTCGAAGTCCTCATAAGGAATAAATATTCTTAATCACTACCAAAATCTGAATCGATCTCGAGTTATTTTTTAGTCCGTCTATTCTCCGTTATGGATGTGTGCGGTAAGAAAAATTAAGATATTATCTGCAAATTTGGCAAAAACATTGAAAGTTGCCGTCTGTTCGCATTCCAAACAGGCCAAGCAAATCGGTCAAAAGTCACGCCAAAAGCAAAAAGACTTTGATTATTTGCCCATTACTCATAAAATACTGCGGATGCACCAGTAAAAATTTTCACCTGCATTATACGGTTGATTTTAGAACACCTTTGCAAAAAGGAAGAAAATCCGCCATGCATACTAATTATGATACCCGCCACTGAAGGGCGGGGGTATACTCGTTTTGTCATAATATTTGCAGCTCTTAAAGCTAAGCTTCAGACACCTTATAAGGTATATACATATATACATTCTTGATCAGCATGAAATTTTGAATTGATTGGACCATGTCTGTCCGTCTGTGTGTTTTTAACACACTCCTCGACGCAAATTCTTGCACGCAGGTTAGTATTGGAAATGGGCCTAATTGGTCAGAGTACAAGCTCACAGTGAAGCGTAACCTGAACGCAACTCCGATTTTATTAAAAAAAATTTGTGGATTTTCGCTCATTACTCACAAATTGTAAAAGATAAAAGACTACAAATTTTCCGCAATTACTTTAGGAAGAACTCTGCTACTTATATGCAAAAATGCAAAAATCGGGCATGCACACACAAAGTTACAAATTAAATTAAATTTTTGTTTTTTTCACTTATTTGAAGGTTGATGCCTACTAATCATAAGGTAAACAAAACAGAATATTTGAAACTATTTTGCATATATATATATATATATATATATATAACTGCAATCCTCTAACGAAGATGTATTATGTGCCCACAAAAGAGGTTAATTCTAAAATAAATATGGCAGATACCACGGCCTGGTGGATTAATGTTTTCTTAATAATACGAGCAGTATGGTTACTAAATAAAAGGCCTTGGAGGGGAGAACGCAAAAAGCTAAGTTTGTCACGATATGGTAGATAAATTTTTCCTGAAAAATACCGTCCATATTGGTTTCATAAGAAAGATCTAATTGTGTTAATTTGAAATTAATTGTGATGGACGACATGATACGGTAGATTCAATTTTCTTAACAATACATTTTAGTGAAATAAAAGGTGAAAGATGAATATTTTATTTATTCGCTTTTTTACGACAATAAATTAAAGCATGGGAAGCCAACGATTTCAATGGTGGTGGGTAAGCGATATTTAGCCACGCCCGAATATAACTTTCTTACTTGTTATAAAATTAATTAATTTTCTTCGTTTTCAAATATTTTTTGTTTCTACCATTTCCATATTCGCGTAAAAGTACCGACAGATATGGTATTAAGAAAATTAGACTTTGGTCGATCAATTTATATACAAAAAAAATATTAGTTGGGAGCGAAAAATATATGCGGGGAATCAAACTTGTGTGTTAGCCACTGCTCCGAGATATTAAATATTTTGTCCTGCAGTTCGCCATGACTGTTATACACTAACACAGTACTTTACATACTAAATTCAAATTAACATTTAGTAGGTCTAGGGGGACTTTTAAACTTAATTCTTGTAAAGAATTTAGCTCCAAATTAGCTTCAACGTCTATACATTAGCCATAAAAAAAAATTAATATCTCCCAAGACTATGTTTAATCGAAATTTAGTACATCCCACGCCCGAGCATTATACTTTATGAAGTCGTAAATGCATATACATATATATATAGTTAACTATACATCTTTACACAATATCACGTATATGCTAAAATGCAAGCATTAGAAAAGAGCAAAGCAACACTTTTTTCGTATGAATAAATAACTCTCTGAATGCGTAAATAACTAAGAACTAAAATGTACTTCTTCGAAATAATTATAAAATCATCAGCACACCTTGCATTGCCAATAGCAAGAACCCACATGTTTTACAAATTAAAAAAACCACTCATACATACAAATAAGTTAAAAAAAAGGTCGATAGTTTCTATGTTATTGAACCGTGCATAAGAGAAATTAATAAGTAAAAGGCTTAAATCGAATTATTTGATACTTACACTGTGTTTGCGCTTTGTTAAATAATCGCTGCCGAGCCTCTGATCATCTCTTAATGTTGTCTAGATGTTTTGACAAGAATTCACGTATACATCTAACGCCAATTTAAAAAGCTAGCTAGACGCCAAATCAATTTCACTTGTTTAAGAAATTTGGATATTGGGTTGAGAGGATCCGCTTATATAGAGATAGGGAAAGTGCAAATAAGGACACTGTCGTGAAAAGTATCTTCATATTTATTGAAGTAATACATTTCTATTTATAAGCGAACATCAAATATTCTACATAACGTAAATCTACATTTCATCAATTAGTTGAGGACTTTTTCGAAGCTTCCAATGAAACATTAAAAAGAAATACCGAAGCTTACGAACATAGACGTGTCTTTGTCAAATGTCATCATCGCTTTTAGCTGCTTTATTTATACTGGTTTACCATAAGCACAAATTCGCGGAGACGGCAACAAAATACGCCTTCAAATACTTAATATTTATTACAACAATATAGGCGCACACATGTTTAACATGTTATTATATTTAAAGAAGAAGGCCGCACCTTCTCTTCTATTAACATTTCCATATTAGTGGTTAGTTGGAATCTTAGTAATATATATGTAACTCAATCAAGAATTCATTTCAATCCAAGAATGTTGTGTTTTCCGTAAATGCACCGCATAAGCGCAATGTTTTGCCCGTCACAATACCTCTTAGGAACTGCGGCATATCTGACAGTTCGATTCTTCCATTCATATCCGCACAATCGTTACCCAAACGTATGACATATTCCTTGCTGATTGGCTCTTGATGTAATTTATCTTCGAAACTTGAAGTCAGAATATCAATCAAACTTTGTGAATGTCCGGTCTGCTCGCTTAGTTTTCCATTATATTTCCGAATATTGTAACACCCATTATTTTCCATCATTTCTTTAAAGTACGTCTTAATCTCAGTCGCTCTGACACCTTTGGGGTCAATGTCGACAATGCTCTCGAAACACTTGAATTGATAAAACTGAAGTTCAAGTTTTGTTATTTGCATCAAAATCGGTTCGATGTTTGGAAATGATTCAACAATTGAATCTTTTATTTTAACTGCTTCGATGTCCCGGGATAGACGACATAAATCGGCCAATGTTTCGTTTACAGTCTGCTCAAATACGTCCAAAGCGTTTGAATTGCTAAAAATGTTCTGTTGAAGTGAAAATAATAAAAGTAAATGCGTCTCGCCTATCAACTAAATATATAGTTTCAAATACCTTCAACTTGAGAATAGAGCTATGGAGTAAAGGTACTACCGTCAATTGATACACTTCGCCTATGTTTCGTGTCTCCAGATACGTAAGAACTTTAAAGCCTTCATTAGTATCGTCGAATAGGCGCTTCTACACTTAAAAAAGTCGCATTGAAAAATAAAGCGTTCAAAGCAAAGCTTAAAACAAAATATACTTATTATGTACAGTTTGGATTGATTTCTTTACCACCTACCATTAGTTTCAAACAAGAAGAAAGTTGCCATAGCTTTATTAAATTATGATATATATAAGAAACGATTTAATTACACGACTAGACGATGAAAGGAATTACCTTCACCACCCAAAGAAAACGTTATTATGCGATGTTTTGCTGTCGGTCACAGGCCAAATAATCCACACTTTTCCGATAAACTAACAAAATTGGATCGAAACAGTTTAACGCCAGAGAAGATTGAGGGCTGTGGACAAAATACTCTACCAACTCTCTAACGAATACGAAACCAAAGTTTTCCAGTGTGGACAGAGAGGAAGCAAATCAGCACCAAAATACTTTAGCAGCCAACCCAACACCAGTTTCACCTTTGGCGTAAGATGATTTTGGCGATATAGCGCATGAAAATCGGGCTGCGAAGCCCATAGTAACTTCGGTCAGTGCTATCCAACAACCTATCAAGCGGAATGGTA
>CCAG010013128.1:0-30839 GCA_001077435.1 Glossina morsitans morsitans | reverse complement strand
TTTAAAATGAAAGAAGAAATCGACCGAAGAAGGAATTTTACTAAAAAATTCTCCCCTCAAGACGGATGGATGATATATGTTTTTTTTTGTATAATTTTAAATATTCTGCTACAACTCAAAAAGGAAAAAAACACATAAAACAAGAAACTAAAAAGCAGGTACTTTACGAATGAAAAGAAGAGGAAAAAAAAAATTATGTTTTTGAAGATGAGATTTTTTCAAAACTTACTGATCTATGCCTTTGGTGTGCTCTGAAAGCCGAACGCTGGCGAGTCAAAGACGCATGTCGCACCTATGTGGTATATAAAATATCATAATAATAATAATAGAAGGAAGAAATACTTTAGAAATTACTAAGCACGATGCTCTTATGAGAGAACAACAACTCAATGAAAAGCTTCTTGTGTATAATGGATTTTATTTTTTATTTTTTATTTTGATTGTGTGAGAGAAAGCGTTTTTAAAAACACGATTACGATTCGATCATTTATACGACGAAACGAAACCAAACAAAAACATACCACTCTATATATCGGTGACAAACTCCTTTTTTTGTTTCTTGTTTTTTTTTTGTTTTTTTTTTCAAAAGCCGGAGTACGTGATGAAAATGTCGATACGCATGGAATGCAAAATTACCACATGTATGTTCAGATATCTTAATGAATACTGATTGTATGTATATATATAGTATATATAAAGTATATATATATATAATAGTAACACTCAAAAACTCACACTTACAAACATACACATTACACACAATAATAATAATAATAATAATAATAATAATAATAATAATAATAATAATAATAATAATAATAACAATAACAATAACAATAACAATAGTAATGGTAATAATAAAATTATGAATGAATAATAAAATTTTCAATTTTCGTCGCTTCAAAACGGTTGATAGGTTGAAAAAAAAAAAAAAAAACAGAAAATGTATCTTCAAATAATGATTGTCCGAAAATTGATATTTTCAATACAAAAGAAGAGGACGTCATGATCAAAAAACTACATAGTGAAAGTTTGTAGCTTCTTCTTCTTCTTATAAGAAAAGTCCTTTTTGTTTCCATTACGATGTTTTTAATTACGATTTCAAATACAAATACTATTGAAAAATGTATCACCTCCAGCTTTCAAGGAGTATAATAGAATCCTCGAATTTGAATATTATGCATATGATTATGTAACCAACCGATTAACTGTAAATACTAGACCATCTCTTTACCAGAGACCAAGCGTAAGCTAGGCTTAGCAAAAAATCATACAATAAACGAAATTAATTTGATACTTAAAGCTTAACACACCGATCAATAAATATATTTAATCGATAGATTGAAAAGAAAAATTAGTAGAACATAGCATATATGCATAAAGATAATGAGGGAAAAATAGCAGTCTCTTCTGCGCATAACAAGAAATTAGTGAAATGAAAAGAATAATGACGGTGCGACAAGACAGCCTCTGAAGACTGCGCAGACTACTGGACGGAAAATATATATTACTAGATGTTTCTTTCCTTTCTAACATCATAGCGAGGTGCACATGAAGTACATATCGCCTTGAACAGCACAAAGTGCGAAATCGATTTAGTCCTGACCGCTCTAGCAATCACCATCTGACAAATTGGGACAAATACCACAAATACAAATTTGAAAAGCGTTCGGCACACTAGACAAAAAGCTCGTTTCTACAATCAATAGTAGATATCGATTTAAGTGAAGCTTTAAGTGGTGACATCGTGGTGATATCACTACACATTTTTTTAAGAAAAAAAAAAAGTTTTCCTTTTTCTTGGCTTCTCGAATATTTGGGAAAGTAATTATTATAACTAGAATTGGCGTAGCGTCGTGAAGGTGACCTTCCGTTACATATAAAGCGAAAAGTACTTCCGAACCTTTAAATATTTAAATACTGAAAAGATACAAGATTGGAGCGTAGCTTTTGGAATTATTGTTTTCTCTTGCCGGTTTCTCCCCAATTTCATCCCTTATAAAGTGTAAAAGATGCGATTCTACCTTTGACGAATGTCGAAAAAAGAAAACAAGTGAGAAAGTCAAATTCGGTTGGGACCGAATCTTTTATACCCATCATCGTTTAGTCAAAAAAAAAAAAAAAAAAAAAACACAAAAGAAGTAAAAGAACAAAATTTTCGTGCTCTATAGTATGGAGTGGGCTGGGCTGGGCGCAGGTGATTTCTTCTTTTTTCAAAATAAAAGTTTTTGTCCTTTGAAAAGATTATTAGGTCGATTCTAAATTGTTTTGCAAATTTTTAGGCGATATCTTCTTTTTCGCTAACGGAAGAGTATTTACTACAAATACTACAAGTTACGCAAACAGACAGATGGACAGACGGACATGTTTAGGTGCATTTAAGGCTTGCAACTGGCCAAGAATTTGTAACATCTCAAACACTTGCTCTAGATGTAGGAAGACATAGGTGAAATGATTTTTGTTTTTTAATTCAAATTCGAGTCAAGTATACTGCGTGCCCCAATTGCCTTTTCCAATGGTTTTATATACGCATCGTAACCTACTCGAACATAATTATTCTGCTATTCTTTTTGCACCCAAAAGAAATCTCTTTTTTTTTTAGCCTGATGTTATCCTCTTAAGCAAGTATTTATCAGAATAATTTAAAATTCCATATATGTGTGTGAGTTTCACCACTCAACAAAACCCATATTTACCATCATTTCGTTGAACGCGATCTGAATCAACTCGTACCATATCGAAAAAGAAATAGAAGGAAATGGTATGTTTCCAGAACTTACTTAAGAAGAATGATTCAATAATTGGATTAACCATTTGCGTAAGAATTCTGCTTCAAATAGAGCTTTCATTATCAACTAATAAACATATGTGTGTAACATTTTTTTAACCATTTCTACCTGGTTTTTTTTTTTTTTTTATTTTTTAAAAGAACATTTGTACTATTTTTTTAGGTGGTGGGTTATCCAAGATTCACCTTAAAGCGAATGTAGTCTTTTTCTTCGTTTGTTATATGAATTATTAAAAAAAAAAAAAATACATATCTTGATGAGGAAAAACTATTAATTTATGATTTTTAATGTATTCGCTTTTTATTATGTGACGACGAACGAACGAGCGATGGGTCGAGCATTTTTATTCAGTTATGCAAAGTGCGATCATATTATTTGCTAAATACAGGTTTCACGGATAAAGTTCAAAAATGAAATTTTGGAGACTAGAAGTGATACCTTTTTCAACCATATCCATGTAAAAGACCCTTCTTCTCTTCTAATATGGACCAATAATGAATAAGCATTTTAATACATTTGCAAAAATTATATTCTTTTAAAACAACGCTAGACACTCTGCGGAACAATTAATTGACATACAACCACTTACTAGATCGAAATTTACCAACCATCGAGAAAAAAATATCTGCATTTGGAAAGATGGCGTGGCATGTTCATTTCATAAATCATAAATATAATATGCATATATACACACATACATACACACACATATATGTACATAAATTTTAGTAGTACATATGCAGGAAATACCAGTTTTTATGTACGATAACAGAGAAAAGCATTGAATACTAAGACAAAATGTCTCAGAATTCGTTATAATGTATCAAGAAGCGTTTGGAGAACTTATATTATATAATTAGTAGCAGTAGTAGTAATAGTAGTAGTAGTAGTACTAGTAATAGTAGTAGTAATAGTAATAGTAATAGTAGTAGTAATAGTAGTAGTATCCCATTAGTTGATAATAAAGTGATAATATACTGCATCTAACTGTATATGAGAGACATTAAAGCACACATTACCTTTTCAATATTACGTCTATAAATAGTAGGTACAGGAATTTGATTAGGATTCGATTTTACTTGGCGTATAATGTCATTAATCATTTCGATAAACGATGTACTTTGACATTGCGATAGCAGATCTTGTGCTACCTGAAACGTTACATACAACAATACAAATAAATTATAAAACATGTAACTTAAGTCAATTTGCGTTTCATTTTTTAAAAGATTTTTGTCAATATTTACCAATTTACTGGCTACCTCTACTGGATTAACATCGCGTATATCGAACTTAAATGTTATAGTCTTTTGTTTGTTCTCCATATGACAGTTAATAACTGTACCAGAGTCGATACCAGTAACGCTAAGTTTAGGAATACGTTCGTTAGTGCTACGATTTGATCGAGGTGTTTTCGCTGCACGGTTGGCTGCTGCTTTATCGTCGGCATCTTGTTGGGACGGTGAACGATTAGGAGACTTTGGTGATTGCTGTTGATGTTGATAATGAGTGCTGTTAGCGTTGTTCGTATGTTTTATGGCATGGGTTGGCGGGGTTTGTTGTTGCTGTTGCTGCTGCTGCTGCTGCTGTTGTTGTGGTTGATGTTGTTGTGGTTGATGTTGTTGTGGTTTTTGCTGTTGATGCGATGCAATTTTTTGCTGCGGCACTTCCTGTGATTTTTGCGGTTGAGGAGGTGATATTTGCTGGGGTACAATTTGTTGTTGTTGTTGTTGTTGTTGTTGCATGGTTTGTAAAGTTGCTACTTGTTGCTGATTCAGCTGCTGTTGTTGCATTAAAGCTGGCTGTTGCTGCTGCATGGTTGAATATTGCATAGCGAATTGCTGTTTTGGTTGCTGTGAGAATTGCTGATGCTGAGTGGAGGCGTGCACCTGAAATCAAATAGTTGTTATTAGTTTAGTATGAAAGCTAAATATTTTTAATATAAAATTATTATATTTCGCTGTTAGCAATCGCCAATGTTATAGTAATCAAAGATTTGACCCGGATGAATAAAAGTTTCGTAGTTGTTTTTAATACCCATAACTAACGAAGAACCGAGTTCCAAACACTTCTTCTTTTCGCAGGGAAACTTCCACGAATTTGCATCAGACACGCCATAATCCCTATATTCCCGATTTTATTGAAATTCTTAAAGCAAGATATATTGACATAAATGTCTACAACCTAAGATAAGCATAGGGCATTAAAAAACATACCGTGTGCTTTGTGAACATCACAGACAATTATGAAAAAATCAAAAAGTGACCAGACTCTTTTGGAGGAATCTTTTCTTAATATACAATACAATATAACACAATGCATAAAATGCATATGTAATAAATACATATATATATATATATATATATATATATATTCTCCCCTTCTCTAAGAAAAAATAGGAAATGGGGAGTAATACCTGAGAAGTTTGCTGCTGTTGCGTTGTAGCTGCTGGGGCAGCAGTATAAAATTGTGTTTGCGATTGCCTTCCCGTTGGGGACAAAATAGCTTGACATGATTGCAAATCTTGACACGAGTAATTGGCAGCAGTAACAAGTTGTGATTGCGTCTTTGGTTGCTGGTAGACGGTCACCTGTTGATGTTGCTGTCCCAATTTAGCAGTCTGATCACAGCTGGAGTCGGCTTGTATTACTTGTGCACCTTCGGGTGGATTTTGGATTTGCTGGTTCGGCTGTCCTTTGCTAGCGTCCTCTTCCTCCTCAGAATCACCTTCATCTTCCTCCTCATCTTCTTCTACATTTGATGGTAACAACATTTCTCTTTGTTTCTGTAGAGCAAGTTTTTCCAAACGTGATTTCTCATTTTGCAACTGTAGTTGGGTTTGACGTTGAACTCGTTCTTTTAGCAAGGAAAATACTTGAACCTTTAGCAGCCGTACCACAGCTCGTGCGTCCTCTTCTGATATAATGTTCTCTTGCTTCATGTCCTGACAGATTTGCTCGCAGTCGTCCTTTTTAATGTCGAATTCAAACTGTATGGCTTCATTTTCTTTATGTTTCGAGGAGCGTTTCTTGGGATCGAGGAAACGTAAACGAAACTCTATGACATTTTTTTCCGGATTATTTAGAAACGTTTCAGTGGCCGTGGGCTCTACCCTTATGCCGATATCTTCTCCAAAAAATTCAGAATTCAACAAATCTTTGCAACTGGGACGGTTTTCTTTTTTCAATTCTATGCATTTTTCTATAATTTCACGGACAGCAGGATCTTCAACTTTGTTAAGAGCAGCTGGCTTTATGCCCGATATCACTTTTTTATAGATTTGAGCGGGACCTTTACATTCACTGTAAGGGTACTCGGAAACTGCCATCTCCAACATGCACATACCGAAAGCATAAACGTCAACAGACTCATCGTAGTGCTCTTCATACATCTCGGGAGCCATAAACTCTGGCGTGCCTATGACTGACTTTGCATGAGAACGGTTTTTTAGGGTGGCTAGGCCCAGGTCACCTATTTTAACACTTCCTGTTGTTCCCGTTATAAATATATTATCACATTTTAGATCACGATGAATTATTGGCAATGTACGCGTATGCAAAAAATGGAGTCCTTTTAAAATTTGTCGGCACCAAGATTTCAGAACTTTCGGATTCACTTTTTTAAAGCGCTTAAGATACCTAACAACAAATAGAATGGTATAAAGTAAGATTATTTCTTGCTTACAGTTTGCGCGAGTACGCGAGTACAACACTTACGATTTCAATGTACCCGAAAGCATCAGTTCGGTGACTAGAACGATGTTTTTCCTACGAGACACATTGAACTCCCAATATGTGTAGAAACGTACTATATTCGGGTGCTGCAATTTTTTCAACATATCCGCCTCCTCGCGAAAACGTTTACGTTCGCTTTTCTTAACTTGTTTATCCTAGATGAACAAAATTAATTTGTACATATATATACATATTATTAGAACGATTGCTTTATGTGTAATATCAGTACCAAGAGTTCACACCAAGCTACAGCCACACCAGTTTCCGTGTCCAGACCTCTGTAGACCGTTTTAAAGCTGCCACGCCCCACTTCTTTATCATATTTAAAAAAACGTCCGCAAGGCGACATGGCTATAGGTTCATCATCATCATCTTTAGTAGGAGGCTTCGGAAATGTTGTAGTTGTTTGAACAGCAGCCGCAGATGATGTTTTTACCACGGTATTGGTACTATGCGATATTGTATCTGATCCGACTTGTTGTTCCGTTTCACAGCTCTTATCAGCACTAAACTGTTTTAAATATTCAACGCGACCACTTAACTTAGACGTACCCTTGGAAACGATGCTGCATTCGGCCAATTTCTCCTCAACTTTGAAGCCCACACGTTTAACATTCGATGTATTACTGCCCGCTTTGACATTTGGTTCCTTCACCGCTTCGCTCAGTTTTTCATCAATTTCGGACTGTTGTGCAGAAGTAACCGGCACTAAACACTGTCCCGATAGGTCGTTAGTACTTGTCTTCGTTGGAGTGCGAAATTGTTCTTCCAAATGTTCCGTTTCACGAGATAACATTTCTATGTTATCATCGTAGTCGCGAGGAAATTCAGTTTCCAATTCCAAATAGTTTGTGTTGGCACTTTTAGCCAATTGCTCGACACTCTTACGTATGAAACGCATATTGGGATTATATTTTTGTATAGCTGTGCAAGGAGTCGCTTCTATATTTGACGATGATTTTGACGTGGAATGCCTAAGAGGATTCCTGTCTTCAATGTCAGCTCCTGCCGTCGATTGTTTACCATGAGTTGTCGCCTGTTCAGCTGACCCATCAAATCGACGGGCCACAGACGGTAATATTTGACTTTTAGTTTCTTCCATGGTTGCTGCTAATGCTTTCTGTTTTTTCGGCGCAATCAAAATACCAGATTCCAAATATTTATCCTGCCCACTATCCTTAGAACATCGTTTCAGTTTATTGGTGTAGAGCTGTACGATAAAATGTATTATATTAATCAATAATAAATACCTTAATAAAAATTTAAATAAATAAAGGGGGCTGAAAGAAAACGAATGGAGACTCTGATTTGGCAATCAATCATACCTGTCGTTACTACTATAAAGATATAAATTAAATATTCTTGTTACCATGGCATATATCCATCTATTCTCTTGGCGATATCGCCAAGATTTTATTTATGTTATTTGCTAACCATCCCCATCCCCATCCCCCTCTCCTCCCCCCCTCCCCATCCCACTAGTTTTTTTTTTTTTCATTTACCTAAGTTACAAAATTTGGTAAATATTTGTAACTAATGTCGTTCTGTCCTGTCCGCTTGTTGTGTCATTAAACAACAATTACATTTTTTTTTGGGTGTTTCGAAAATATATTCGAAAATCAATTAAACTAAAAAACGCAATCATATTTCTGTTACTGATGAAAATTTCAAGTTTTTTCTTCTACCTTTTTTAAGCTCTTATGCGGACCAATATTGGGCTGACAAGTGATGAGTAACAAATAATCACGGTATATTTTTCACATACAAACAGCATTATTTATTTTATATTAATAACTTTATGGAATAGAACGATATGTGTGGGGTCGGCGGACTTCGATTAGCAAAAGGAATGTAACTTAAATACGTGATTCGAAAATAAAGAATTTAAAATTTGCAAAGCGTTTTCGTCAGGGTTCCGTGCACTCTATATAGAAGTTTACTATAAGTTTGCGTAAAGGAATGTTATGATAATAAAATGCACCCTACTTACACGTCTAACGTCTGATTTAAGTACATTATAACAAAATTAAAACAAAAATGTTTACATTACTGTGGTTCTCGGATTATGACTGACTGTTTTTGTTGTTCGTATAAGCAGATCCTCGGAAAATTCCTGTAAAACTCGATAAAGCGTGCTAGCTGACTTCTTTACAGTTGTTTCAGTCGGCGAATATTTGGCTGTGTTAAGATATCGGCTTGTTTTTCTAGAGTGACGCAAAAGCGTTGGGGATAGGGATGATGACGTGGTTATTGGCGACGGTTTGATGTGAATACTTTGCTGTTCTCCGTTCGATGAAGTTTTCTTCTGCTTTTGTTGCTGTGCTGTTTCTAATGGCCTTTGAAGATTGTGAGCGGTGTTACTACAATATGCATTTTCAAAATAATTGCTCGGTAGAATAGTTCTAGAATAGCGTGCGGATATTCCTGACTTTTGCTTTAAAGCTTTGCTCTCGCTGCTTGAATCTTTCTGGCCGCCAGGTGTAGACACTCTATATCCAAAATTTTAAAAGGGAAAGTGTTAAAAAAAACAAAAAAAAAAATCATTAAATCAAGAATATATCGAAACGAAATGCCAATATTACAGATTGCTTTTTTAACTAATCAAATTTTCTTCCTTCTTCCTTTGCCCCTCCCTAATTTATTTTATATCAAAAATTATAAATATGTAATTTAATTTATTCCAAGTATTATTATACTTTTTTTGATTGTATCTTAATCACAATCCGCAATACTGACAGTAAAATATGTGTTATAATTACTTTTGCGGCTGTATGGTGGACCAATTTGGTCCATCTTCGCTGACGGTACCTATATCCGAAGCAATATTTGGGGGTACGACTTCTCGTTGCCGTATAAATTCGCAAAGGGTTTGTCCAATTTTGTATTACTTATCCTCCACAAGTCACTACACATAAAAATCTGCAAAAAGGAAAAAAACTAATAGGGAGATATTATGGCTTATCTATCTTCGCACCCGCTACCGGAGGATATATCAATTTACTAAAAATGGCGAAAATGATGAAAACTTTATACAGTAATTCGATGTAGTCATCATGTCCGTCAGTCGCTAATAATTTTTTTTTTTTTTTAAATAACATTTTACACAACTGATAAATCTTATTTATTATTATTTATTTTAATACTTAAAATAGACCAGATAATGAATAAAAAATTTACATGAAGCTTTTGCCGACTTTTGTATAAGTACAAAAATTTGCAAACTAATGCTCTACGAGTGCCTTCAAAAGGTTTAACATAACCATATTCCACGTTATTCCTGTTGTTGCTAAGAAGAAATCTGATCGTTGTACGCGTCCTTCCCTCAAGTTTTTCACAAATTCCTTAGCTTTACAAAGTTATATATATTTTCAATCGCTTTTCGCCCACATTAGAAATATAATATTCAACTCATCAATCCATTCAAGACAAAATATTTATGTTTTTCTTGTATGTTAATTAACTATTTAAAATTTCTCGTCATAATATAAAGTAGATTGGCCCTTTTTAAGCATATACGTCTTATGAGAAAGCCTTATATGAGAGGAAGCTCGAAAATTTGAACCGACGTGTATATTTACTATAGTGGAGTTAATTTTATTGCGCAAGAGCTTAGTGTTCTGCATCTCTTTTGATCATAAATTACCCAAAACTTGGACCTTATTATCATAAATGGGCGTATTTTCGATCAAAACTTTTGGATGGACTGGAGTGCGAAAAACGGTTCTATCTGTTCGCTATGTATCTCAAATTGAGTGCATTAAATTATACGTCGAATTACTCTTCGACGTATAATATCAACGTATTATCGATTTACTATTCGACGTATAATTTACTTTTGCCTTCTGAAAGCTGATTTTTCATTTAAAAAATCGATCTCAACCAATCTAAATTTTCCACTTTACTTTAAACTTTAAAAATCGCCAAACTTTTTTTCTATGAGAACTTCTTCAAAATGTGGTAATTATATGGGTAATGATGATAAAACTGATTCGACTCAATCCATTTTCAACAAAGTTCGTCCTTCATCCAAGAAATGTCAGCATATCAAATTTCACCTCTCCACTTTGAAAATAAAACCAACATGGACGTATGTCCATCAAGCAGACAAACAGAGATGCCTAAATCGACTCTGAATAAGTGTCTTCCTTCTTTGCAGGTTTGCAAAGATATGAAAGAAATCTTACATGCTAAAGTTCATTAGAATGAATTGGAAATAAATTGCAATTGAAATTTTATCATTTATCTTGGCTGTGTTGGTAAACCGATTGAGATCACTTTTGGATCGAACATGCAGGAGTTGGTTTTGACGACCATCCAAGTAGCAGTTTTTCGAAAACTTTTATATTATAAGCAGAAGATAACCATTTTTTAGACATCGCTTCTTAATCGATGAAGAAGGTTTTTTTGACAAATTTCAGTATCTTATCTTAATTTTTGCAGCTCGACCGATTGCACAAACCTTATGAGTCAAATTGACCCCTTTTTCCTAGAAATAGATACATGTAATCGGTATATCGGAAAGTAGACCAAGCAAACACAATTTAAAGTATTTTCATATAAACAAAAGTTACGTAAAAAAATGTAGAACTTTTCAAGCTTCTTAACCATTTTACCTTACAATCGGAAAGTTGGTAAAGGGTCAAATTTACCCATGCTGTAGTTATATTGTTAAAACAGTAAAAACCCTTTAGGTGTTTTAATTATGAACGAAACAGACCTTACCATCGACTTGATAGGGGTTTACGCAAAGACAGAAACTATTTCTTGCAAGAAAAATTTCTGGAATTTTAAACAACTTTTTTTTTAACAATTACTATCAGATTTTGAGTTTGTAACATATTGTGGGACGGACAGGAAGCCGGTCATACCATTTCGTATCATCTAATTCTCGCTGTTGAGCCTTACGAAGGTACCATGGTAATCGGTATATGTAGCAATATTGCGGTAATCATACTATTATTGGTTGCTTTGAACGACAAACAGACTCTAACTGCACAAAATGATATAAATTAATTTGAATTAAGTGTGCATTATATTTAAGTTGATGCTTTTTTTTTAAATTGTACAATTATGTATTGTATAAATGAAATGAATTCGAAAATAAAAAATGAAACGCATACACAACTAAATCACATTTTCAAATTGTCTATATAGATATATACCTATCCAGATTTGTAAGCTAAGTAAATGAATTCTTTCATGACGTGTTTTTTTAATATATGCAGCAATATGCATATAGTACGAAAGCATTTCTTTTTATTCTTTAATAAAGTTATTATGCTTTATGACTGTCTAAACTTTTCCCTGATCAGAGGAGAATCGCATTCGAAACAACTAACCACCCTATTGAAATAGTGATCATGACATTAACTGCAGAATGTAATGTCACTTTATTAAACTAAAAACTACTAAACACAATATCTCTCTAATTTTCTTTTGTACAACAAAATCATCTGTCTATGTTGCTCCTAATGCTCAACTTATTTCTTATTTTAGCCTAATAATTTATTTCGTTAATCTAAAAAAAATTATAATAATAGTCATGATAATATTTTTGATTATATTACTTTTGTTGTTTTTCTTTTTCTTTGTTTTTTTTTAAGTCTCAAGTGATTTTTATGAATTCGGAATTAATTTTATCATGCTAATAATTATTAATGCATTTTTAGAGACGAATTAAATGCTTCTCATGCGCTTAAAAAAGCATAATTATATTTGCGCTTGATAATAATTATTTGAGTGGAAGCAGTTAAAATCTACCGGGTGCTAGCAATAGGTGTAACAATTAATAAATGTACACGACGGTGATGTGTATACGAGACGTTGTGTGTTTTGTGCTATTTTTATTTTATTGACATCATCTTTTAAAACATCGTATATCGAATTTTGTAAAGGTGGCAACGTTAAAGAAGTGGAAATTCGTACCAAAAAACGGTGTTTACGTGAAATTTTATTTCGTTATTGGATTTTGGAAAAGAGGACAACTAAAGGTTAGCATTAAGCACTTTGACAAAACCACCAATCTGCTTATAAACGAGGATGATTTCGGACATTTACAACTTTCGGGTCTCTCCGAAATGTCTGAAGAGCATTAGCATCTTTGTGCGTTAACAAATGGCTTCAATTATAAAAAACAACAACTGCGACAAAAATTAACATTATCCGACAGCAGCACTGCCTCCCCGTTTGTATGCAATAGGAAAAGTTTTTTAAACAATGCAAACAAAAAAAAAAAAAACAAACAAATGTAACGAAAGGCAAATGCAAAACTGTCATCGGATGGGTATTGTATTAAAAACAAGAAAGTTTTTTTCCTTTTCTCAGTTGTGACTGTCGATAGAAAGCATTCTCAAGTAAACGAATTTTTAATACCCACCACCCACTTAAAATGCTGGCAGTTTACTGGGACAGACGAAGTCAGATTTTAAACTCACATTTGCTGTTCACTTGCAAATTAATAATAATAATACGGATTTAAGGATTTTTTCATTTTCTGTTCGTGAAATCTTTTTTATTTTGTCAACTAAAAGCAAAATGCCAAGTCTCAACTTTTCATCTCAATTTTAACGACATGACGAGCATAGAAACTTGACTCTATTCACACTATTTCCTTTTCCGTCACTCTTTGTAATCAATCAAAAAAATGTTATGCATTTGATTGGATTAAGAAGACGTCATATACTACAATGAGGGGAAAGTGTCTAGTGTTTACATGACTACTAACTACTAGCTTTGCTTAACGATAATGCACAAATATAGCTAAAGATATCAATAAACACTCTTATACCACCATCATAGAATGAATGCCATGGTTATAATGCAATTAAATTTCGGTCGAAATTTTTTGCAACTACTACGAAACGATCACTCTGTAACAATTTCACTTTTGACCTTCTTCTCTTTTGCTTAAGAAACACACCACTTTCAATCAATTTTGTTAGGAGTTAACAAGAATCTTTCCGTTGTTGTCGGCATTTGAAATTATTAACACTAACTCATTTTTGACCGTCAGTCAAAATCCGTTACTTATTAGCAGCATAGTTTCTTTTAAATTAGTATAATGAATTAAGGTCCTCTAGCGTTTTCTTCTCCGTTGATAGAACAAAAATATTATATTATTTTAGCACTTTAGAGAAATTATATATGAATCAAGGCTTTGTGATAAGAGAGACTTTTTGATTATATCACATATGATTCCATGACATCGAATATATATGAGATTTGTTTTTTTTTTTTTTTTTTTTTTTTCTGCATAACATTTACGAATCCATTAAAGGGGGAAATCAATAAGAGAAATACGACGAATAGGAGGGAAATTGATCATTACACTTGGTATTTACATTAAATATTTGGATTGACTAAGATATTTAGAGCTGCATGATATTGGCTGGAGGAGCATTGTTCATATTAACACAGAACACTTTATAAGCATTTTAAGCTTCCTGACAACTCCTGTCAAGAATTTAATTTCCGACTCTCCTTATCTCTTTTAATTCCCTTATCGACGAAAACACAAGAAGTAAGTAAGCATAACATGAACAATTAATTACAATTTATCTTTAAACAAGCGTATGAGCAAACCGATTGCGTTTTTCGTTTCAGGCACCACGTGAACGCACAACTCGACTTTTTCGATATTTCCTTTCCTCGATGTACAAGAGGCAACAAACAATCCAATAAATTTATAAAAATCTTTAGATGACTAAGAAATTAAGTTTTTAAAAAACTGTGGGTTCCTTGCTTTCGAATCGGTACTCATAAAACTAGTCGGAATTAACTATTCACATATAAACAGCTGGTTTTTCATATAGAAAATTCATCTCTTTGAGAAGGATCATTGCCGGATCCCCTTCATTTTTATGAATATTTTCATGATTTGGAAAAATTTTGATATTCCGAGAAAATAGAATATTTATTGCCAATCTCTGAAGAGTAGTTTGGATGCATTCAAAGATTTGTTGCTGTATATGCTCCAAACTCTTTAACACATCTGAACGTAATTAGGAATCGCTTTTTTTTGTTTTTTTTCTTTTTCGTTAGTTAGTGCCTTTTTTTATTTCTATTAGATCCGAACAACTCTTTAACGCATCGGTCTCTATGTATCTGAAAATTAATTTCTATTAGATTCGACTAATTTGCTTTTGTTTTTTTAATATTTAATTTCTATTTGATCTGTATCTTTTAAATTCAATATACCTAACTCCCGAGAGTTCAATAAAAACGAATGTGAAAGATATTTTTCACAATATATACAATGGGAAAAAATAATGTAACTATATAAATCATTCCATATCATGTCATATATTAAAATGTCATTTTGTTGTTAATTTTCTTAGGTTCCTTAGTCCAACAATGCCTCAACAAGTTCGTCACCAAAAAAAGAACGGCAAGTCAAATAGAATTTGGTAACCAACCGAGATGAATCAGATTTGTCCGAAATCTCTAATTTCGTTTCCGTTATTACTTACATAAGGTGGCATTATTGAGGGATACATATAAGGCGGCATTGGCAGTCTGGGTGGATATGACATTGTTTTCCTTATAATTTATTTTTATTTATTAATATTTACTTTTACATTGCACTCCACTTGCTTTATTCGCTGCGATAGCCTTGACAAAGCAAAACAGTAACAGCAGCCAATAATGTAGACAACGGCTTACAATTTATCCACTTCCCTAAAGCAAAAAAAAAAAAAAATTGTATGCACCAGAAAATTTTGTTTTCTTCTTTCTTTCTTTTTTTTCTTTTTTTTTTTTTTTTTTTTTTGTTATTACTTGTACTTCACTATAGCTTTTATAATTTCACAACAATCTCCATTAGTGGATTTTTTCGTATTAAATTACGATTATTTTTTTTACTGCCTCAACAATTCAATTAGTCAAAAGAATTTTTTGAATTCAGTTTTTGCATACCGAGGAAAATGTGAAAGAAAAAATCATAAATTTTTTCTTCGTATGGCTACTGGCTACACAACGTTTTTCCTTTTTTTTCTTTTTCTTGTACAAAACCGATTATTTTTTTTAGTGAAACGCTACTTACTATTAATAAAAATTTTTCGCAGAGTTACCAGATGTTGGGGATAAAATTAAATAACTAAAAGCAAATGAGACCATATACTCGCAATTGAATGAATTAAATCAATTTTTAACTTATCAATAAATTAAGATGAAACGATTGAAAGTTTGAATAGTTAATTCGAAAATTTTCACGCAAAAATCCAATTAAACAACTAAACTAACACTAAATTGCAAATATTAACTTACGTTATGTCTTCTGAAGTTGAATTGATTGATAAACGAAACAAAAGGACAAACAATATTTAATTTATTAATTTATTGAAGTAAGTGAACAGATTAAACTTAAAGGTCATAGAATAATAAAGGGTCTTAGGATGAGACTACTCCTTCTTGATTTTCATTTATTTATTTATTTATCTATTTATTCGGCTTATATTGGCGATACGCAAAGAAATTTCAAATTACTTATGTTGTAACTTCAAATTTTAACTGAATAATATCGATTTCATTAATAATAATAAAAAGCAGTGAACTTCTAGTTTTTTATATTGTACATTCATATCTATTTAATACAATTTATGTACATATTAGCTGTAAAATAGCATAGTTTACAATTATAATAATGAGTGGATTATCAACATTTTGATTCGATTAACCGAATCATAAAAAGAAAATAAACGATAATAATCATTAGTGCTTTTCCAAGGAGTTAAAATTTTCATAGTTCGAGCGTTACAATGGTAAGTTAATTGGGATAAAGTGCCTCTACACAAGCTGTTGGTTTCTAAAATGAATTCGCCAATTAAACCTAACGACAAGATTACACCATTGACCAATTTAACCACAAAGACGGCACTAGGTGCAAGTCTCTGTTCATAAAAGGTAGGAATGTTAATGGAGGTGAAATGCTATTGTAGCTCGGTCTTAACTCACGTAAAGCAAATATAAGATGTTGTTTCTGGGCAGACTCAATCAAATCAATGGCATAATCATACACTATTGACGCATACTCTGGGATTCGCCTAACCAAACCTATGAATAAACTTTTAGTTATGTACGGGTCTTCAAACTCACAATAGCACCTCTTAGTAAATTCCACAGCACTTCTGGCTTTATCAAACATGAAACGTATATACAGACGGAAGCAAAGTTTGGAATCAAAAACAATACCCAAAAGGTGTAAAATATGGAACATCTTCAACGATGTTCTCAAGTATTCTATACCTAGTCCGTATAGGCAAGCTTCTACAAAAGAGAATTTCTTACATTTACGTAGATTAACAGACTTGATATTTACTCTACCCTAAACCAATAAGTCTTCTAAATCTTGCTTTAGATGATGTGTTGCTTTATCAAAAGTCTGGGGCAATTTCACATCATCAGCATACATTAGAAGCAAAGTTGATAGATACATCAGTCAAAGTAGGAAAAACAGAAAGCAACATCTGGCGCTTTATATTTAATAGTTGAGAGATTTCGGAATAGGTGAATACGAAGCTATTCAAACAATTTATTACATCTCGCTTCTTTGAAAGATCATATTTTTCGTTTAATTCTAAGCAAAGACGGGAGACAATTAAATAAATAGGAAATTTGCCTCAAAGTATCCATAGGATGCAGTGATTCCATACCAAAATACATTTGGTCTTAACGATAATGGTGCGTTATTCCGTTTTTCGGATTAAAAAGTTTCACAAAGTGAAGCCGCTCTGACATATTGCTTGATAAGAAAAAATAAGGAAATCGATGCAAATATAAACAAGAACAAATGGTTCAAGAAATGAAGCTGAAAAAGAAATCGACATAAATGTAAACAACAAATGTATGAAAAACAACCATAAGAAAACTAATGTAAAAGCGAATTAAATTATTGACCGACTAATTAAATAAAGCATAAAGAAAACTTAGTCCTTAGTGCTCATTTTTATTCCTTATACAATAACACCGAATACAAGCAAATATTTTAAATCGTATAACGTAAAGAAGATTTAATTTTTCCCAAAGCCGCGCAAAGTTCAAGTCCCATCCCGCAAATAGGAATAACGCATCATTGCGCTTAAGCGCTTTAATTATAAGTCGGTTCTGTATTTTTGACGCTTCAGCCAATATAAAAATATAATTGCGTCCGGTTAGGCGTAGTAATGCATTTTGTTTTTGAATTTGATAAGATAATCTTTACGTATAAAATTTTGTCAATTTAATGGGAAAGCATCGCGGTGGCTCTTGACACATGAATCTTTTATAAGAAGTTAAGAATACTCAGCGGAAATGTGAGAAGGGATCTCTGCTATCACAGAGAAGGGTTGATTTAGGATTGATAATTGAATGATTGTTAAAATTTATTAAACTAAAATGTTGATAAAAATAAGTAAAGGCAATAACTAAAGAAAAATACCTTTTTTTATAATAATTTGTACGAAAACTTGCTGTTTCAGCCTTATTACGTTCCTGTGCAACATGTTGGTGGAAGTATGTATATGCAAGTTGTAGTATTTAAATGTTGCAGGGGGCATTATAAACATATTTGAATGTTTCAAAGGTCGACTACTCGTAATAAGACAGAGCATTACGTTTCGGTACAATTTTCAGGAAATTTTTCGAGGATAATACCATTAAAAAGCGTATATGCATATTGATGTACTTTACAAACTCAAAATATTTCTGAATATTTTTTATTTTTGATCCGTATGAGTAGACAGACACACGAACAGACAAAAAAATAACGACTAACAATTTAATGGCCGCAGGTTTAAATCTCAAGTGTGTTAAAACTTTCAATACAAACGATGTTACGAAAATTAGGAAAACTAGTAGTCACAATTAATATATTTTTATCAATAGAGAGATATGTAGGAGAATGATTATTGACATTGTTATATATGTGATTGCAGGTGAACCTGTGGAGCAACTTAATCTCCCAAGTGGTAAAGTTGGCATCAGAAAGAGGTTTAAAGGTCATGACAGGATGAATTTTGTAGAAAAGTCAGTCTTCATTTAATCTTGCTATATACCGATGCTTGTCTTTCTAGTCATGCATGATTTTATTTCGAATTAGACGGAAAGCGTCTTTGAGGCTATATTTGCTTGAGAGAATTTCTCCATTCACGAATCATTTGATATCTCTTGATATGGCAAGATGAACAGCCTATCAGATGGCAAGAAGTTCAGTGAAAGTTGAAGAAAGCTTTTTCAGAATTTTGAATTAACCATGTAGTTCCGAGGATACTTAACCACCGACAAACCTGATACTTCTTGACCAGCTGAGCTATCAGTGGCATAAATTGTGCAAAGGAAAAATTCACTTGTTGAGTGAACAAATAATTTGTAAATTATGAATGCTTTTCTTGGGGAAAGCCCGGTACGCAGGCAAGTCATCAGATTAACGACGTTAGACCTAGACTGACAATCATTACGAATTTCTCAGTAGTGTTATTGGACGGCTAGACTTGCGTTTATGATTTTGCCGAGGAACCTATAAGGGAAGTCTTTTGGGTAACCAGTGTGCCGTTGATCAAAATGTGCGTAAAGTTCCTGGAACAATTTGCAGAATACATTGCGTTCGTTTTATTTGCGATTAAGCTAAGGTTAAGGTCTCTGCAAGCATCAAAAAGAGATTAGCTTAGTTGCAAGGTTTTCAACTGCTTCTTTAAAAGATTTATAAGCAGATATCAATAGAAAATCGTCAGCGTATTGGAAAATACGTGTTTTGCTATCCTGAAGTTGATGTAAGTAACTTGGCCGCGTAGATTGAAGAGAACAGGACTAACGCAACTGCCTTGCGGGGGTCCCCTATGAACTCCATTCGTGCGAAATTAAAGGAAATTTAAAATCCTGAATCTCAAGTGAAATATTTCAAACTCACGAAGAATTTTACCTAATTTATTCAGATCAACACAGTCATAGTCTTTGTCTTTTTTTTATCCTTTTCTCCCCTTGAAATTCTGAAAATGAAATCATTTCTACACATATTGGTAGACTTTTATTTTTGATATGCAAAAGAACGATCAAGTATGATCGAGACGAGAGATGGGCTCCAACTTAACTAACAAAATTTCACCCACCCTGGATCGGAATAAACTTGTGACTGTCATTTGGATCGCGACGATGTAATCTCGTCACCGGTTTAATTAAAAACATCAGATTGGACGTTATTTTTCAGATCATTTTCATTAATATCATTTGGAATCTTACGAATAGATCCAAATTTTGTAGCTCGATGAAACTCCAAGAAATCTTTCCGTCTTTAAAATTTCGTGCATTAAAATTATTTGCATTTTGTGGATTATTGAAAAGGAGTTTGGTCTTACCATTGCTTATGGCTTTCACCATTTAAACCATTTAAATTAAGATTTTTAATGTTGCGACGTAAATCGGTCCTTTAAGAATTTTAGATTATTTATTCAACTTCTTCTTGGAATAGGTTGGTACCGCTGAATTGTGATTTGTCGATTTTATTTTCGAAATAAGGAAATCTGCTAACAATTTACATTTGCAACGCTGTAAGTCGCTTTGATATCACAACTCGGTTCTCTTGACCCAATTAATTTTGCATTTACCTAAATTTATCACAACATTTTAATACCGCTAATCTGTTAATCCATTTTCCACTACATTTCTACGAATTGTTATTAATCTTGACGCCAGTCACCAGATGCATGACACAGTCATAATTAAATTGTAACCAATACACTTTATCGCATTCTACCCTCTAACACACGTAGCTTTTCGCATTCTACTCTACAAGTTCTTTTGTTTGATACCCATATCACTGGTGTTATGAAGAAAAAATTAACCCGCAATGGGCTCAATAAATTGAAAGCTGGCAAAAATTTGGTTACTACCTGACACATAGACATTGTCTGCATATATATTATTATCATTACTTTAGTTAGAGAAATAAATTCAAAAACTTTTTAAAGCACTCTAACATCTAAGGCTATTGACTTTATTAAAAACTCTGCCGCACTTGAGAGTCGGACCCAAGACCGTTGAGCTGCTAGTCGAGATTCTATGCCAACGGTCACTCAGGCGGATGTCTGCATATAGAAACGAAATCTTTCTTCAGTCATTACTCAAGTATTTTGTTCCCATCAAAACTCAGATACTGCATCAACATATACTGTAAATTAAAATCTCCCTATACCGTTATTGCTAAACTTAAATCAATTATATGTTATCCGATATTTTGATGTTTGTATTGCGTTGCGTTTCGTAGAGTAGGCAAGCTGAGCTACCGTGAGAGCGAGAGATTTCAAGGAAAGTCTTCACTTTTATTATTTATATTCATTTTATTACTTTTCTTCTTTTTTTTTTTTGTAATACTCTCTTAACGTATTTTACACTTACACAACTTTTCTTGAAATGATGTGAAACAGAATCTCTTTTTTTGTTCCTTAGTTGCTTTTTTTTTTTTTTTTAAATAATACGAAATAAATACTCTTAATGATATACAATGTCTGTCTATGCATTAGTAGTGTATGGATTTAAAGTATTTATAGGCTCCGTTTTTTTTTTTTGTTTTTTTTTGTTTGTTTTTTTTTTAGAAAATTTTGGTTTGTCTGCAAAAATATACATAGAAAATAATATATATCAAAATAAAAACTCACTGACGACTAGAAAATACGGATGAATGCTGAAATTAAGTGATGAGTCGCGGTGCATGCAAACCGTGTACTGTTTCTATGGGTGGACAGTGTGTTGCTCCCGGCGGACCCCAATCGTGAAGACCACGTGAGTTGGCCAAACGATGTGTTAGACGGTGGGCAATGCTAAAGCCGCCGCTGCCTTCCAGTTGTGTCAAAACAATAATAACTTGTCTAAAATATATTGAAGAAAATTTGCATTTATTTAAAAAATGTTTACAAGAAAACAAATGTTTTCGTCAATTACTCACCTTTGCAGTGGCGGTACAGAATCAACGGTTTTCAATTCACCTCGCGTCGAGACCACATTATAGCTTTCTTGGCAATCACATTTAACATGTATCCATTTGTTTTCATGACGATTCTCCACCATTACAACAAGACCCGCCCAGCCCTAAATTAAATAAAATTTTTTTTATTATTATTATATATAGATATATATGATCATGTAAATATTAGGGCAAAGTTATTACCTTTGTCAAATAATAAGCTGTCATTCCTTCCCTCCCCTCATGACGTTGCCCTTTTGTAAGCGTTAAACTAATAATGGCATCGGCCAGCAAATGTGGAGGTGGCGTTATCTGTTCGACGAGTAAACGTTTTGAGCTATGTATGGCTAATATGCACTGAGGATACTGCTGAGGATCTTCAATACCAGTGTGCCAATGATTGAACGCCAAACACACCAACAGGTAAATATCACGTTCTAACATCTTGTGACAGCCTACAAATCCTCGTACCTAAAATTGGAGCAAACATTTACAACCATATCCTTTATTATTTTATTATTCTTATATTTTTCTAATTTTCTCTTTCTCTATCCATCCTTTCTTTCAATTACCTTATCATCTCATTCTTATTTGCCTATGTAATGACTATGTTTTCACTCATTACTTTTACATTTTGATCTTAGTCATAACGAGGGGTTAAATTAATTATAATAATGATAATAATAATAATAAATGTATTTCCTGACTTATTTTCTCTTCTTCGCCAATTAGTATAAATAGTGAGGCCGAAAGACAAGTGCATGAAGTGCATTTTATTTTCTCGAATTTTTTCAATATAAAAATTGATCATTTTCGTAGTTTAAAATAACATTACGTCATTGGTGCCCTCAATATGTCAAAGGTCCCAAAAAGGGCTGATTTAAGGCAAAATAGACATTAATTTGTGCTTCTTCGTTGCTAGATATCTGGCCTATCACGAAGCCACTATTCGGAATTGCGATGATTCGTACTAAATCGAAGCCTCGTCGACAGTTAGCAGATTGTTATACTCGTTCAAAGCCCTTATCATCTATGAATTGAATGAATTTTTTTCTATTCATTTTTGAATCATTTTTTCAATTTGATATAGACAATCCCTGCCACTCCTTGCACATAAATACAAATGTAGGTATGTACAGGTGTTCCGGAAAATCAATATTTATTTCAATCTTTTCCTCTGCATATGTACTTGTCATTCAACCTTTTATATATATCTGATCAGCGTAAAATTTTGAATTTATTTCGATATGATTTTGAAATGTTAGTTCACTTGTCATTTGTTACTGCATTGCGCACCGTCACAAACTTTGAAATGGAAGGTTGATACTTATATAATATAATTTTAGTAAATCCGTTATCAAGAAATTAAATGTGTAAGGTATTTATATCTACATGAAGACATTGATCTGAAATTGCGCGATCTTCAATTACCAAAAAAATGTGCGCTGATTGGTTAAATTAATATTGATTTAAAACTTGGCATGCGAATAATTTGCATTGTAAGGGTCAGCGAAAGAACGATTCGTATAATTGCCTTTTCAGATTTCGTCCAGCATTTCAACTTGAGTTGTTTCTACTCTCTAGTTTATCTATCTAATTGTTTTTATTTACTTATTATAATTTTTTTTTATTGTATTTCATTTTAAATCCATACCTGCCGTTTACTATGCTCAACTAAACGACCAATTTCAGGTGTAGCCGGCGAGCGTGTACGAAAGATAACTACACACAAGTCCAACTGAGACCGTTGTGATTTTTCAGAATTTCTTTGTCCCTCCTGAAATAAAGTGAATTCAGCTTCTGTAGGCTCGAGAACGGTAAGTAAAACGCAAGACATCGAACATAAAGGTTGTAGTGTGCCCTAGAAAATGGATTTTTGAGAGTGGCTGAGAGAATAGAAGCATGTTTACGCAATACCTGTAAACGTACTTCATTCCATCCAGAACGTACTTTACAAATGTCAATGCAATCAAAATAATTTAAAACGTCCTCGAATGATATCCAAAATACCCCTTCCGAGGCTCCATGTGGCATTAAAATCTCCCGTAATTCTTCTGTCCACAAATCCGAATCGTCGGACCAATCGCCGCGCCATGAGAAATGACCCCAAGGATTGCGGAGTTTGAGCAAACGATGGCCATGTATATCCTTGACATCTAATACCGAGTAAGCATGCCGTGGCCGTAATCCTTTGCGGTGATATTCTTCTTCGTCGACTTTCATATTACCACCACCACAACTGGCGCCCATTAGAAAACGTACACCTCGTGAACTCAACAATTGAGCCCAAATGAGATCTTTATCTAGCTCATCTTCGCTAGGCATAGGTAACGAACTTGCTTGCAGAGGTATACTTTCGCACGGAGCTCCCGTTAGTGTAGCTAAGCCTTCTATAGCGCGTCCCGAAACTAGTGCCTCATAGCAGCCATGAATTTTTGCTACAGCCTTTTCAATCAAAGGTACCCATAATTGTTTACGCTTGGCTTGCGAGTAAACTAAATGTCCACGTTTATCGCACGGCAGCAAATCATCTACAAGCACTGTTGTCCATTTGCCATCCTTACACAAACGCACTTGATAGGCACCCTGCGGACAAATCTCTTTAGTGACCAAGACTTCTCTGACCAAGTCTTCTCGTTCAGCGAGCACGGCTAAAGCACTAAGCAGCCAGCAATTGCCGAGAACACCCTGGCAAATATCGGAAGGCAGTGGTGTGCGAAACACTGCCCATGGCGGAAACGCTCCACCGTCGCAATTAATTTCATGAGGGCGACGCCATTGAACAACTGGATTGCCTTCGGCCATACTTTGTTGAGGGTTATAGTAAAGGCTTTTTGGGGCTGGCGGAAATGAATCGTCCACAAATAGTTCATTATTGTCGCGGCAGTATTGTATGATATTTTCCCACTTGTGTAAAGCTTCAGTTTCCTCAATCTGTCTAAGATTCTCCATTAATTTACTTTCTTGACGTATGTCAGTTGTCAGGCGATTGGATTTTTGTAAAAGGACTAAATCTGTTAAAGCATTGGCCAAGCCTCGCGGACTAGAACAAATTTCACAAACTACCGAAGCAGAACAATTTTCGTATGTACAAGCAGGACATTGCCAAGTTTTAGTTGTCAACGATGTGGTAGTTGTTGCAGTTATATTGCTGTTGGCATTATGACGCTGCTGCTGCTGTTGTTGTTGTTGTTGATTAATGCTCGAACTTAAAGCGTTAGAGGACGACGGTGAGTTTGTGCCTGTTGTTGAGCAAGGATTGACACGTGGCATTATTCCAGTTACGGTATTGCCAGTACTATGACGTTTGGGTATGGCACCCGATGAAGAACGATTCTGGCGTGGTGAAGGACTGCGTGATGTACGTGTAGGCGGCAGTTGCAAATTATTGCTGCCGACGTTATGGCTGTTGCTGGCAGCAGTACTTGGGGGTTTCGTATTATGAGAACCCATAGGAGAAATCGCCTCAGCTATAAATATATTACCACCTGAACCGCTATGTAAAGCTGTATTAAGCGTCGTATTTAAATGGCGCAATTGCTCTATAGAGAAAGACACATAATAGTGAATTGAATTTATTTATCAAGAAATTTATAAGCAAACCCTCAGGAATCGCAGCTACCATGATGCGGTCTCGGTCACTTTCAATTGGCAGTGAACGCACAGCTTTACATGCACTACAGACACCCGTTGCCAAAGAATTCTTCAAAGTGCATTGACCACATGTCCAGAATTCACCTTTACGCAGCGTCATATCTTCAATAGACGATATACTTTTCAATTTCGAGCCACCACAAACTACACAAGCGTTATCTGACACCGAATTAACCAGAGTGCATTTTTTACAAGTCCATTGATCTCCACCAGCACGGACCGGATTATCTATCAAACGAAAATAGTCCAATAACAAAAGTGAAAAGGACAAGAAAATTCGAAAACTTAACATACCAGTGGTGGGTGTCGTTGCGCTGTTTGTGTTAGTTATAGTTGTCGCTGTTGATGTTGTTGTTAATGATGATGCCATTATGTTATCAGCCTTTGTCAATGTAATTAAACTGGGTTGTGTTACCGTTGGTTGTAAACGTATCGTTTCACAAATTTCGCAACGTTCGGTCCACATACGATTGTATGCATAGGAACAGTTTGTGCAGGTCCACATGCGACGTGAATTCGGTATGGAGTTATTGTCAGTACGCGAGACGACAATGCCACCGACTCCACCAATAGCAACAACAGTTCCGGGTATTCCAGGTACACGGCCGCCGATGGGAACTGAGACATTCAATCTATATTGAAAATTAAACAAATGAAAGCCATATTTAACTCTAATATGCTGTGTGACAAGAAATGAAAGATACTTTAAATCAAATGTTATAATAAATTAACAAATAAACGGACTGTGGTGTGGCAAATGACAAAAATTACTTGTTAAAGAAACAACGGATTTCCATTCACATAAGCAAAAAATTTTTATATAATGAAAGCAGTCAGTCAGCCAGTAGTGTTTTCTTAAAAATGGAAAATGTACCTTAGGACATGTGCGAATGTAATACTTTTTTTTTCCTAAACTTGCAAATGACGAACAAATTTTTCTTTTAAGACGAGTTTACCTAATCGGAACATTGATTTTAGTTGATCATAGATTCCCCCACTCTCGTTAGCGCGAGGAGAATAAAGCTGTCAAGTTATTTAAAGTTGGGATTATGCTAACGAAACCTCGATCATCACACAAACGACTAACCAACCAACTTTAAGTTAAAATGCTTCAAATCATTTCGCAGACGGATCATAATAATCTTAAATTATTTGAATTTTTGACTTTTTCTTTGTCTCTGATCTCTTATGTTTTTTATTATTATTAAAAAAGGACACCAAACAAGGATATCCTGAACCTCTGTCCAGTTATTAACTCATGAGCCATCATAGTTTGATGACATATTTTTTTATTGGTATGTACCTGTCGCCACAGGTTACATTAATTAAATATTGTAATTCATTTATTAAATATTTCGAATACATTCAGATAGATATCAGACTCTATAAAACGTGATCATGGTAAATATAACAAAATCGATTCATTTACTTTAACATCCAGATAGCAAATTTAGCTATTTGTCTGCATGTCCGTCCACTAAATGCACGATTATAAGTTCAAAATTTTGTCTGGAGAAACGAAAAAACAAAAAACGAGATTTCTTTTAAAGCAGCAATCCGCGGTTCAAAAGGTTTTAACACCGCTTTCTTTCGTATCTAATAGAAACATTATATCAATCTTGGTGGATTACATTGATTAGAATTTAAATAGTGCTTAATATTTAATGCGAATTTAAATAGCGATAGAGGTTGAGAGAATCTCTCAGGTCATTTGTCTTTTGTCTTTTATTTCCCTTTCTATAGTGCTTTGTTCTCATTCTTTTGACGTGTAACAGATCCAAAATCATAAAATCACAATTAAGGCTGATTTCATTCAGTGTGAAAACGTTTGTTGATAACTACTGTTTTGCTGCATTACTTCTTTCATTCTCAAGGGACAGAAGTTTGCATCAAAGGTCCCCTAATATATATGTACATATTTTTGATAAGAGTAAAATTCATTCGCCAGTCGATCTGCCAAATATTAAATGCAACATTCACACTCGCAAAACTCGGCAATAGATGAAAACTGGGAAGAGGCGGCGATCGATAAAAAGTAAACTGTATCTTATAACCTTCCACACGCATTCATCTAAGACATGTTATATATGTGTTTATAACGGCTCTGGTAGTCGTCAAAAATCAAGATTTTGATTTTGATCAACAAAATGATGTGTGCATTAAAGCAGCATTAACAGCATACATTGCAATTTTTTATATATGTTTTTGTTTCAAGTGATGATGGTTTTTAGTCGTGTAACGATTGTAAAATGTTCACGCATTACGACGAACTGTACGTATATTATATACGCATACAACTGCGAAGGCATGATTAGAAAGCGGGTAATAAGGAAACCCTTTTGTTTTTAGAACATAGAAAGCAGATATCGCAGGAGGATGTCTTTTCGTCTTTTCCTATTTTTTCAGCTGATGTGTGAGTTCAATACGAAAGTCATGGAAACATTAAGCAGCGGTCTATCAATGAACGAAACCAAACGTTAATTAGCTTAGGAATTTCGCTTTAGAATAAATGCATGCACAGTGTGAGAAAAAAAGGGAAGAAGGAATAAGTTTTGTTTTGCATACATTTTCGATTCGCTCGTTTTGCGAGGTCCTTTCCATACTTTGGCATATATCGAATGTTCGGCATTATTATCAGTTTTAGTGTCGGCTGTAATAGTTGCTGTGGTGATCATCGTCTCATGCGAGCCAGTAGTGGTGCTGTCAACACGTGGTATGAATGTTGTAGTTTCATCTAATATTGTCGTTTCGGTTTGCAACATATTGCCCATTATATCTGATGCGATATTGGAATTTGTCGTATGATTATTACCCGTCCGAAGTTTAGAAGAGGTGCTATTGGTAAACTGATTACTGATATTATTACTGCTGTTGCCACTACTACTATTATTATTACTGTTATTGCTATTGCCGTTATTGTTTAACAAATTAATGGGCTGATGTATGGCTGTTGTCGCATTAGCAATGGCATTAAATTCATTTAATTGCTTTTTTGATTTATTATTTTTATTGACTACAGCGTAAATGGGCTGATTGGATGCTTCAACACCTAAAATACTGGCATCATCACCTCCAACTAAGGGCAAAACAGCGGATATGCGTCCACCACTGGCACGTTGGGCAATGCAATCATTCTCGTATATATGTTGAGGCTTGTACATGCCTTTACTAAATGTGGCATAATTATCATTGGAACTACGTCGCTGCAGAGTCTTATGATCGACACTGTCAGTTCTATCACAATATTGCGGCAGTGATTCCGCTTTTATCACCGGATGACGTTGACGTCGCCTTTCATCAGCAGTAGCAGCAACAGTAGCAGCAGTAGCAGCGGAGCCGACAGCACTTTTAATTGTGGTACTATGCTGACCACCATCTACTTGCGTGGCCCAATCATTAACAGCAATGAACACACTATTGTGTGGGATGGTGAAATTTTGTGTATCATTTAACGTCTTATTGGAGCGTGACAATGTGGTTATTGTAAAATTGCACTTTGGTTCACGTTGCAAGTTATGCTTACGGCAAATGGTATCTTTGCCACCCACTAATTGATTTAGACGTCTCGATGATTCCTGTTGAAATTGTGGTTGCTCCTTGAATGTGGCGGTTGTTCCTCTACCTATAGGAGCTATATTAATAATAATTCAACTTATTTATTATTATTATTATTATTATCATTATTATTATTATTATTATTATTATTATTATTATTATTATTATTATCATTGCTACTACAATACTACTAGAAAAACGAACAAAAATCAAATCAAGAATTCATTTACTATATAAATCATTCGGAAAGAGAGAAGGAGAGAGGGAGCGAGAGAGACAGGGAGAATGCGAGCGAAAGAGAGAAGATAGTACAATGAAGTTAAGCGATAACAAGTTGTTTAAAAGTAAGATTTAAGTTAAAAATATTATAAACAATTCCACTGAAGCTGAAAGAAAGGGTTTCAAGAAATGCGTGTAGGTAGACGAGCTAACACTTATAACAGACCTACGATATGTTTATGTTTTTCTTGTAATGAAAAATGATTTCATCGTTTAACCATTAAAGAGAATGCTCTTCTTTTAAATCACATTCTCGTTATTTTATGCATTTAATTACAGAACTCCTTAGATAAAATTCTTTAATAAAAATCTCCTTCCTATTGCCTCTATTAGAAGAAGCGTGAAACTACTAAAATTTCTATTCATATCCTTTTGCTAGCTCAAAAATTCGGTCCCGAACTGCAAGGACTGAATAGCATAATGCCTGTGGTGTACATATGTCCTGCCATTCGCAGATGTGAGGTATCTTTGCGATCAATTGTGGGTGTATTTTCGCCTTTATAGGGTTTATTATTATTATTATTATTATTGTATGTAACGCTACAAGACACTTTTAGCTAAAAGTCTCTTTATATATGGACACACAGTCATGGCATCTCATATAATGAAAAGAATAACAACAAAAAGGAAGTCATTATCTTTAATTATTTGATTGGCCTCTTCATCCCTCAGGTGTAGAAAGTGATAAAAGAAAGCGGCCATTTTTACTGGAAGCATGGATGGAAGCATCTAAAAAAACCGTCCTTTGAGGCGATCATCTAACTACAAGCATAGTTTCAAGCAAGCAAGTTTCAATTTTGGAGTATAATTACAAGGCCTTGCATACTTTCTACGAGTCTACCGCTGAATAGAAATTTGTATGATATTACGAAGCTTCGCTGCATTCTTCCATGCATTCTTTATACAATATATAAAAGGGCAAAATATTATTTTGGGTTTTTTTTTATTTTTGGAACAAATGACTTCACTCTATGCGGTAATTTGTGCGAAATGCAAAAACGCGCACAGAAGAAAGCTACAAGAAAAAAGGAAAAAGAAAAGAAAAATTCGAAAGAAAGCAAAAACAATATGAAGAACAACAAGCGCAAATTTGTATAATTAATTGAAATTTTCCTTTTTTTTCTGTTTTGTTTTGTTTTTGTTCTCACCGAATATTTCATCTGAACCTGACTGAGCTTCACTACTGGAATATTTGTGCATAAAGGTATCCGGTAAATTGAAAATATCTTTACGACTATTAACGAAGCATATGTGACAACTACGGCACGAGAATGATTTCTCTGTTGTTAAGCTTTGCGTGCGGCGAAAATAGTTGGCTTTCTTGTTATTAAGACGTTTCGTTTTCTTATCCGGATTTTGGCCGCCGTCAAAGCTCGATTGTTTGTGATGATGATGATGATGACTAAGTTTGCGATGATTAAGAGTCTCTTTATAAATAGGCGCCAAATAGCTAACAGTGTCACAGATAACGCAATGCCACGTAACTGAATTATTATCGGAATCACATTTATCACAAATCCAACGACGATTTAACGACGGATTCGAGAAATGATGAAATAATTCAATTGAATTTTTCACGTATTTTCGTGTATTCTCACAATCGACACAATTCGCCGGCAAATTCTGTTGATTACGTTGCGGTCTTTTAAGGCAGCCGCGTAACAAAGACTTATAAACACCGCGTTTGCTCAGTTCATTTCTGAAATTATGAATAAAAATTATATAGAAGAGTGCAAATAACATTGAGAATATTAAATTTCATATATATTTCATGTGTATTTCATATGTATTTCTTATATATATGTATATGTATATATATATATATTATATATATATATATATTATATATATATTTTATATATATATATCTATATATATATATATATATATATATATATA
>CCAG010013127.1:0-37745 GCA_001077435.1 Glossina morsitans morsitans | reverse complement strand
TATATTATATATTTATATTATATATATATATATATATATATATAGATATATAATTTATTTATTGTACACTTATTTAGTAAACTAAATTAAGTTGAGATTAAGAAGTATTTGGTTACAAATGATAATAATTGACAAAGCCGTTGTTAGTATACCATTAAGACGGAATGTCTCTTACAGTACAATACAGATTCTAACGATTATTACGATTAAGACGCTTACGTACAACCCAATAAAGCCAGCAGAGATTAAGTTATCAATACTGTCACACCATTAGCCAGCTATAATACAAGTTGCAAGATCTCTTAGTATCAATCATTCAATATAAAAAGAAGTATAATGCTAACAGATTAAAACCTTCCAATTAAAATCACATCAGCAGCACCAGCCTGATACAATTCATGTAATAAATCAGTAATGATACCTTAAAACGAAACATGCAACTTAGGTAAAACGATTGATACCGATGTTAAGGAATGTCTTAATGACTACGAATATTGTTAGTTGACTTGATATGAAAAACAATCTTTGGAAACGCAAGCAAATTTATTCATAAATGAAACTTGAAATGTCAAATGATTTTCTAAAACAACCGTTATTCATAAATATATCTAAGCCCTTCCTAATCATGACGTCTACATCTACAACGGTTTGAAATTTATCAATATATCGGCAATAAACTGGAACGGTAAAAACGGCCAGTAGCATACAATGACTGCAATGCATATACACGCGATAAGAGTGAAATTTTAGAAAGATATGCTTTTAATCAAAACGCATTTCATTTACAGTTAAGCTTTCTCCTTTGGAAATGATTGAATATTTTGGGCACTAAAGTTTTTCATTATAGAAACTTTAATCGTATGTCTACTGTGATTGTGTGTGTGTTTGCGTGTGTGTTTGCGTGTTTGCGTGTAGTTGCGTGTGGTTGCACCCTTTCATGGGAAACCTTAAAATCTCAAAAGTAGATTTGAAACCAATACAAACTGTTCAATAAACCTGACAATATTACCCATTAATAGTTTTTCTCATTAAATTTTCCTAACAAAATGATATGACTATATAGGATACTATGGTACCTTGTTGTGAGTGAATCAATTAATTACAGTACATAACGAAACAAAAATCGAACTCGATGCAAGTCATAAGAAACTATAAATAATATTTCTTGTTGAGGTTGAGTGAATCAACTAAGTATATGACGAAACAGAAATCTAATCGAAACTATAAATAACATTTCTTGTTGAGGTTACGCTAGACAAAACTTCAACTCGTTGGATTTCTATATCAATGTGTCTTTATTTACTACTGGCGACGGCGAAGGAACTCTGGATCTCTGACGAATCAAAGACAAACACATTATTGCAGAGATCTTTCTCCATTTTATGGCGCCTCACCACCGTTAAGCTAATGAGCTTAACCGATTGCGAATTGCAACAATTTGACGAAGGAAAGTGACTAATCGAAAAATACAAATTTTGAATTAATTTTGATTTTATTTTCTTATTGTTATTCGCTTCATTTTTCTGCTTCAACGTACAGCGGCGCCAATTTTCAATGGGAAGGCACAATAACAGCAAATGTAATTTAATATATTGTGACTTAATGCTGCATTTAATTAATGGACCAACGATATGGTAGCCGTAAAATATGAATTTAATTTACTTATTATACACACCACCACAACAAATCTTAACTAATCTAAAAAAAAAAAAAAATCGGATCAGTTAGTTTGTTTGTGCAAGAAAAATCTATGTTTTGAAAACTTTCATTTTCAAACTTAATGAACTTTTATTAATTTAAGAAAAACGTTCCCGTCTTCTCAAAACTTAAATTAGTCTGTTGATGTCCAAAAAAAGAAAAAATACCAAAATTAATATAAAAGTGAAAAAACAAAAAAAAATTTCTTTTACATAATCAAAATATAATTGAATTTGAAAGATTTTTTCCTTTTCGAATAAATTCAAACAAAACAATGCTTAAGAAATATTTATTGTTTAATATAAAGCTTTTATGTTTTAAATTATCTCTTGTAGATTGCACTTTTTTTTACACAGGGACATAAAATATAAAAAAACAAATTGTCAACCAATAACAGAAGTCTACATAACACAAAAAAATCAGTGGAAATTCAAGGACATTTGATACCACAACATATTACTAATGCAAGTACTGGTGTAACGAACTTGATTTAAAAAAAAAAAAAAAAAAAACATAGGTGCACAAAAACCAACTAGAAATACTTTTTTTTTTCCTTTTTCACATGCTATCTCGTTATTAAAAATCTGGGTTAAAGGATGAGTTATGCAAACCAGGGGAATTATTTTTAAAAACAATTTTTTTTAATATTCTTAATGAAATTATTTGAAAATCAAATTTCCCGTAGTTTTCCAAAGTAACATTAATTTAGTTGAATTTGTTTATTCACTTATTGTCTTTTGGTTTTAGAATCTTTTTTGAATATAATGTAGAAAAAATTTAACACAGAGTCTCAAATCGCCTGCTGCACTATTGACGTTTAACTTGGCATTGTTTGTATATAAGTGTTGTGCGTTCATGTTTTCTGACAATTCCTTTCGTGTTGAAAATCGATATTATTGTAAACAAAAGATGCCTCGTTGGTTTTTCATCGATTTTCCACAAAACACACACAACCGATAGAATCAAGTAAATGCACAATTATTCTCACAAACATATATAGCATTAAACGCATACACACATATATGTATACATGTATATATATATTGTTAAACACATTTTTGTACCTATTTACGTTAACATTTATTCTTATCAAATCCCTTGTAAACATTTTTTGCATATATTTTAATTGTCTTTTCTTTTTTTTACTCGAAAGAAGAAACAAAAAAAAAAAATAGTAGTTACCTACCTGTTAACCAACGTTTCTTCGCGTTCACTTTCTTTGATGGCTTGATTAGTAATCGTTAGCAGCAGCTCTTTTTGCTTATTATCATCTTCAGTCGTCGATACCGCGGTCGGTTTATTTTCAGCCGGTATTTTATGATTGCTACCAGACCCTTGATCATTGCTAGTCAATTTTCTGGTTCCACTTAAAGTGCTTGCACTGCACACTTTGCGTACTGTGCCGCAGTTGAGACATTTTAATGATTCGGTAGGATTAATAATATTACAATTCGTGCATGACCACTGTAGCACTGAAGCTATAGTTCCCATGATATAGCTGCCTGCTGCGTCTGCTTTTTTAATCGGTCCGTTACAAATACACTCTTCCTTAGTCGCCTCAAAATTTAATTAGCGCCACAATGTCTGCCTTAAAAACATAATGTTATCCATTCATTCACAACTTAATTCCACGCCTTCAAACATCTTTTTATTTTCATATCATTTCTTTCCGTTCTCTGTGTTTGTGTGCTCCTCCTTTTTTCGATGTCTGCTACTTACAGCTACCGTTAATTAAAATAATTTTTTCCCCATATTTCTTTGCTTAAAATATTTATATCAAATATTTTGATATTATGCTTTTTCTCAATTATATTAGATTTCCTTAATTTTCACTCTTTTTGAAATTAAGTAGATTTTTATACAAAAAAAATTCTTAAAAAAATGAAACACCACCGTTTTTTTGACAGGTCATAAGAACACACAGCAAAGCAAATTTTTGCTCTCAAAAAGACAAACTCTTACTCTCAAACAGGGCATCCATAAGAACACAAAGCAAAGCAAATTTTATTCTCAAAAAGACAATATTTTAAATAACAAAACAAAATATACACATAAATACATACAATCTTGATTTGATGCTGCGTTCAACGTGTTGCCACACTTTGTAAAGAAAATTTTACCCCAGGATGTGATTACCTCAATCCGGAATTTTGTATAAACTGTTTTTATTAAAAAAACACGGAATGTAAAATGAAAACTGAATGCAAGAATCGCATTTTTAGGGAGGGGCTTAAATTAATCACAATGAAAAATATGCTTTAACAAAATATATTTCATGTTATTAAGATACATTGCATTTAATTAGCTATTATTTTCGTCCACAGTGTCTGTTTTTTACGTGTATATCTTACTAGCATTTTCTCCACAAATATCGGACGCATTAACATGCATTGTCATAACAAAGAGAAAACTTTCGATATCGTACGATATCGATCAACGCATTAACCAATTAGCGTAGTCCTTACAATATAATAAAGCGTAAATGGTTTTTCAAGAGTGGGAATTAAATTTATATTTATTACCTTTAATGTACTCCATTTTAATGTCTAGCTAGGTCATTATATTTTCTCGCATAAGTGCACTTTACCCGATAACTGAGTATGCATTAACAGCGTCTATCTTTGCAGTATTTAATTTTTCTAAAGTTTCAAAAGGAATAGTTTTAGTTTTTTCATTCTGTGTTTTCGTTTTTGACTTTCGGTTTTTTCACTGCTTAATATAAATGAAATGTTAAAGTTTTCATATCACATATGACAGAAATCTGAGTAATTGGAATTTCTGTACAATTATTTTTCTTCAAACTGTGATGAACATTTCGTCTCTCTGAATAAAAGTAATTCATACATTTATGAAATATTAAATATACGATTTTTCACACATTTAAATTGACGAACTCTTAAAAATTTTTTATGGATTCTCTTTGGGAAAATTAACTAATGTTCTATTGTTAAAAATGGACTTACAAAACTTACAAAGAAGACAGCTCATATATGGGGTATAAAGGGGAATGTATATGCGTATACATAATAGCCCATTTTGTATTGGTAAAAAATTTTCTAAAAAAAGAAAAACAAAATCATAGAAATAAATATTATTAATGAAATTGGGATTATTTTGGGTATTGTTAACAACAGTTAGATCAAAATTCTAACCAACAATTTTTGGTTAGAATTGGTTAGAATTTTGGTTTAATAGAATTTTGGTTTAATAGAATAGTTAGATAGATTGACGGGCATGGCTGCATTATTTTAGAGTTTTTTACTTTTATTAGAAGAAACCATCAAACGATTTAGCTTTAGGATATTTCTTGCATTGTACGCAAAGCAATAAAACGCTACTCTTATAGAATATAAAAAATGTGATTAGGTTATCCTTGTTTTTTCGTGGTGAGTATAAAAAATCCCTAAATTTTATAGGGAATTACAAGAGCCTATTACAGTTTGACAGATTGTGTCAAATGAGTAAAGAAAAACAAAATTTTAATATTAATCGCTGGCTTCCTGTAAATTGCAATAACGGTTTTTAAATATTTTAAGGGAAAAAATGCCGAAAATTCTTCGCTGCGACTTTGAGGTTTTTGGTACAGTTCAAGGTGCTTATAATAACTTATTTATCAAAAATCCGTTAATATAAATTCGATTTTTTATCTGTTTTTGTAGGAGTATCGTTTCGTTTGGTAAATAATATAACATAAACGTACCCCCACCCCATTCCCACCTTACCTCTCAGCCAACCCAACATATATATGCTAATATCTATTTATATATAATCTTTATATATAGTACACGCAAAAGCAAGCAAAACAATTGGGCGTAAGAGGATGGTGCATGAATACGCCGAAAGATACAGTTATAGGACAAATTGAAGGTTCAGAAGAATCATTTGCAGAAATGTAATCTTATTGGATCCTTGTCATAATTACATATATATACATATATATATAAGAATGTATTTTACTTTATTTAATCACTGCAGGAAGAAATGGCTCGCGAACACTGGCAGTCCAACATGTCGCATAGACAAAGCTGTTTTCGGCTTGGTGGAGGAATCGGACAACTATACTTATGAAAATTTCGCTATAAGGGAATAAGAGACTGTTAATAATCAATAGACAAAGTATAGGATAATTAAATTCCGGCAAAAATAGCAACAAGTTATTATCTGTGTATGCATGCGAATAGATGTTACTAATGATATGCGAATTTTTTATAGATGATCTTATATCATCACTACCTGAAACGTAGTTTCACTAAAATATTATACATAAAGACTGCACCAACACACATTATAATCGAAATCTTCTGTTGTTGTTGTTATATTAATAAAAATTCTTGTATGTAACCAATTGAAAATCTAGTATGAGTTTGCTTTTCTCTAAGCAACGCTTCATCCTATGCACTGTATGTTTTTCAGCTGTCGACTTAGTAATATTGCCTCGTTTAAATTCCCAAAGCACTTCATGGCGTATGCGCATTTTTCCACCGTGAACGAAGTTCAATAAAATCCGCACCATACAAAACAAGTGTCAGAAATGTCGTATCGGTAATTATTTTTGACTCGATCTAATAATATGCGCCATAAGAAATAAGTTCAATTTTTCGTCTATTAATAGAAGTTTATGGCGATTCTTGGTTGACGTGCTAAACATGAAAGTATGTAAGCCTTGACTGCCTTGAGCTAAGCAATGGTTTGTGATAAAACGTTACATTTATCATTGATTTTATTTGCGAATCTCATAAGGTTTCAGTTTTGGACTTTTCTAGGATAATTGTGGAATCATGTGTTCATGGCGTGAAATTGTATGCCTTAAGTCAAGCATATTCCAAATTATTGTACGATTCTCAATTATTGGCAGGAGATTTCAGGCGATAGAGCTTTTGAAACATTTACTGCTTGCTTACAATCTTTCTGTTGTGATCCATCATCTCAATAAATATTTTACGTTCAGGCGGTCTCTTAACAAACGCCACCCAACGATTTATCCAAGAAATCGGAAGAATTACGTGAAACGAAATAAGTAAGCAAAATTTATAGAATAAATGCAAGGCATTTGCAAGAACTTAATAAAACCAATTCAAGCAGTTGAAAGACGAAGCACATGCTCTATATAAAGGTTTCAAGGAGATGACGAAAAAGTGAATTATTTGGTGTTTGCAAAAATTTTGATCAGCGACTTCTAGATGGCTTCGACCTTCCTCGAGATAAAATAACAGTTTTCCATTTAATATTATTGATTTATTCAGCGTGCGCCGATGCTAATCATGGAGCGCTCAAAATTCTTCTTCTTCCAAATTCATAAGTTTTGTTGCTTATTTGAAGAAATTTTGCTGTCGAAGTCCACTAAACATATTCAGAGACTCAATCATATCCCAATTATCGGTTTTGAATTCAACGATTTAAAAATGGCGACACGAATCGATTGAAAATGCCATTTTATGGCCACTTGTTGCAAGAGTTGTCCAGGTTACATTACATGTCGCAGCTTGAATGGGAATTTCTATCACAACCAGCGTATTCATCACAATTGGCGCTTCATGATTACCACTTATTCGGATCGGTGCAGGATGACTTGGCTGGGACACGGTTCCGCAAAGTTGAAAAAGAGCGAAAATGGGTTGGTAGGTGCCAAACCAATAGAACCTCTTTCGACATGATATCACCATGTTCTCAAAAATATTGTAAAATTTTGTATAAATGCCTTTTTCAAGTGAAACGGTGATCAAAATTTTTGCAAACACCTACTGGTATATATGATGGAAGGAATGATGAAGGGAAGGGAAAATAAATTTGAAAGCGAAGATTACGAAGAAAAAAGAACCAATTGTTAAAAAAAGTAGTTATCAATAGTCAGGTGGCATCTCGATAATCTGATTGGAATTCTTTACAAACGATAAATTTGTTTTCGTCTCTCTGACTGTTAAAGTTTTAATTTGCTTTGGAAAATGCATCCTCATTGAAAATTTTTATGTTAATAAATGTCAATAAACGTACGAATGCATTTGATAATGTAAGAGCCTGCGAGCAATTCTTTACCTTTCAAATAATGAAACTGCCAGCATTTGTATAACTTTATATGAATTCTTTCTGTTGTTGTAAAACATTGCAATAAGATTGATAGCGCCGCCCCCAGCAATTCCGTAATGCTGTCAAATAATCTATCTGGTGATAATAAAATGCGTATTTAACATATAAAAGCAAATAAATAATAATATAAGTGTAATATGTACGCATACAGTTTGTTTTTTGTTTCAATATAAAAGAGAGCTGGCAGTGCTTTACAATTATTTATTTATTGTAATCTTAGTTGTGTAGAATCTTGGTTGTATAGAATTTTGGTTTAATAGAATTTTGGTTGTATAGAAAATGCTTTATCGAAATGAAAATCGAAATAATCAGGCATTTATCGCCGCGGCATTAATCGGTAAATTGTCAAAACTAGTGATTAATGTCATAAAATTGAGAACATATTTTATACGATTTCAGTGAAAAAAGTTAATAGTAATTTTGAAGAAAACGCTTAGCGATAGTACACAATTATATACTAAAACTTAAGAATAGGTTCAATTAAAGAAAGCTTGAAGTAGTGTCGCATTTGCCAGATTTCATCCGTCATCAATAAAGCAAATGAAAAGGGTTAAGGAAGAAGAATGAAATATTCTGTCACTAGGCAGTAGCAGCAGCAGCAAATCTGTGAAAAAAGTATGATACCTGGAACTCTGGACTCGCTCCTTACAGCGCCTGCATTGCGATGTTAAGCTTGAATTTTTGTTTTTTCATTTTTATAGATATAAGAGAAACTTAATTTGTGCGAATAAAAAAAGAAAGAAAGAAATATATACCCTAACTTTCGATAGACGAGTGGAAATGGATCAATTTTCACATGATCTTACTGTGGCTTTAGAGGAAACCTCTTTGTTGGATCGAGCTCGCGTTAGTCGGTGGGGTCAGCAACGTCGTCGTACCCGTTCCACGGGAAATTTACGTAAGTCTAACCTCCTGGGCAATATTTGAAATATTAAAAACAGTTTTCTTTGCATTTTATTTAGCTTGCGCTCCCCAACCCACTGAAGACTCAAGCAGTCCAACGGATATAGCTCATAGTACGGGCTTACGTCCCGCAACAAATAATAACGATGGTTTGGATACACAAAATATTCATTTGCCTAGCGATTCGGACGATAAAGACGATTCGGTGGCCCCACGTTTGCCTTGCAAAGCTTTAAGCACATCCTTGCGCTTAGGCACTTTGGAGTCAGATTCCTTAAATGAAAATTTTAGTCCAGCACGGTTAGCATTGTATAGTGAATAAATAATATATTCAGTGCCAAAATTTAATATATTTTATGTTTTTTAGTTTCTTTAAACCGAGCGCGCGCAGGAAACGTAAATTGAAACGCATCACCATTGATTATGAAATGACAAATGTTGTTCCAGCGGAAAGTTTCGACAACGATTCACTTAACGCAAAGACCGCGACAACGACAGTGGGATTAGAGACCGGTATTTCTCTAATAGCTCCTTCTTTACCGCCTCCCATGTCTAGTAGTTCGGGTACAGTGCGTAAACGAGTTTTAAAACCTGATCCCAATAGTCGATCGCAGTTTTTTTTTTGTGGCAAACGTAAACGTTCGAATCGCGATCGTTATCAAGAACATGATCACTCATCAAGTATGCCACGTCACACAACTAATCTTGAAGAATATCGGATGCGGCCACGTAGTTTCTCATCAACATCAAAACCGCATAGCGATCGTTTGTTGCCGCTCAACAAAGGTTTATTATCGAAAATCGAACGTATATCACAACAACAAAAATCGTTATGCACTGTAGGAACGGTACACACATTATTAATTAAAGCTGGAACCGCAACCTCGGCGACATCTTTAGTACCCAAAAAAGATAATGAAACGCAGCTAACGTTAATGACTTTAGCTGAGGTGGCAACGCAGTCAACACCGAGCAAGTCAGAGGATGCTGAATTGTTAATGGAAGCAGCACTTTTACAAACAGAACAACTGCAACTGCAACAGCAACAAAAGCAATTAACGGATGGCAATTTTAGAGCACAACGTAAAAAACGCTTGAGTGATGATCAACAACAACAAAGTGGTAGTCAATCTGTACGTCATCATCATCATCATCATCGTCGACGTTTACTGCAATTTGCAGTCGATCAACATTCCATGGATTGTGAGGAATTAAATGATTTCAGTTCAAGTTCTTTAAGCTCATCGGAATCAGATGAAGGGCATACGGCAAACGACACCGATCGCGAGGGTGATGACGAGTTAACCGATTGGCCAGGTAACGAAAGTGTTTGCGGTGCTGATAGCAAATACGATTGTAAGCGAAAATTGACTAAACGTAGCACTTTACCGCAAATAAAATCTGATCCCGAAAGCCTCAATGCCTTATTAATGACCGAAGACGACACGCTCATGTCACCCGGTATAGCCATAACTAATACCTGTGTTAGCACTAATTGCATGAGTACATTGGAATGGCCTCCTGTTGATAGCACGACCCCTGTAGATTTACCCTATCAACCTTCGGAACCCATAACGATTACAGCGAAAACTGGTTTCTCCACCCTGTTTCGCCCAAGCGGAGATATAGCGCCAAATGATATGACCATTCCTTTAAAACAAATCGAAAGCGAAATGTCTGGAGAAACTTCAAATCCATTTTTGGCTTCACCACCTTGCCAACCAAATGAGGTGCGAGAAATACGGGCTGGGTGTCGACGCATTAAAGGTGAACGACCTGGATTTAGCATTAAAACGAGCGTTAACGAGCGTTTGGCTCGTTTCCTGCAAGATCCGCGACAATTGCAAATTCGACTACCAGACGTAGAGATTTACGAGCACGATAGCCTAATTAATTTGGCCACATTATATTCGCTGCAAATGTCTTTGGACAATGGTTGTGCGGTACTGAATAAAACTAGGTAGGCTGGGAATGCAAAAACATATTTTGAAAATTAATTTTTCTCTAATATTTAGCAATACCACACAATCAGTTAACATAGACCAACAGAGCTTGCAAGGTCGTTTATTATTGAGCGATTTTAAAAGGCGTTGCTATGACAGCAAAAGCGGGGAAATGTTACGTAAATAATATAATTAGTCATATTAAGAAATTATTTTGTATGTAGAATGAAAATGAAAATTTATACATAAATGACATATATATGGTAACTTAGGTTTTAGTCTCTTCAAACAACCTCTTCAAAAGAGGATTTATCTATTCCTTGATTACTTTCTTTTTCATGTATTTTTTTTTTCTCTTTTTGTTCGTTTATTGGTTATTATTAGCTTTTAATTTGCATATGAGAAGAAATGTATGTTATGTACGTATACTTTAATATCGAGACAATTTTGTTTTATGTCTTATGTTTTATTTTCTCCTTTTCTAAACAAAATGCAATAATTTGGCTGATATTATGAAAAATAATATAATTCGATCTATAACTTAACACTAGAAATGCAGTTTCTATTGCAAATGTTTTGTTTCTTTCGCACATTAGTTTCATATCTAAAAGTTGCCAATTGATTTTTTTTTTTTTTGGCTGGAGATAAGTGTATTCGAAACACAAGGACATTACTGCTATTGAGTGTAAATCTCTCTCTTGATAATCTGAATCTCAGCACATTTTTGGTGTCCTTTTAATTAATTTTATATCGATTGGCGTTCACAATAAAATCGTCCCATGGCGTTCCCGATATAGGCTATCATCTTATGTTGATTTCATGTCAACTCGAGTTAAAATATTGAAAATTCTCTCAAATCCAAGACGGGGTAATGTAAAATGGCACTCGCTTGTTAAATACTTACGCATATGCGCGATTAGCTTGGTGTGCATTACCTAACCACGCACAAACATGCCAGGTATGAAGGCAGTTTGAGTGTAAATAACGGAACTTTCATAATTAATAAAAGCTCGTACATTAAGCTTAAGCATAGCTACTTCTGACGTTAGTTTGTTTGATTCGCTCGAAAAATACTATAACCGTGATCTTTACTATTACATATGCACGATTATAACAGTACAGTTAATGCATTTATAGTCCGCTTGCATTGTGACCATCGGAACACGTTTTTTGCATCGTAGTAAGCTGTTAAATTGCGAGGACGCAAAATGTTGAGAATGCTGTGGTCACATAAGACCACATATACTCAATTTGCGAAGTGTGGAATGGCAAATAGAAGTGCTAACATTCGGACAGACAAGTAGGATATGATGAGGAAATTGTGAGACTTCACATGTCCGTACAGGGTTGTTGACTATATCAATTTTGAATAGATGATCATTGCATCTCATGTGATTGAACATCGGCCTGTTAATAAGACAAATAATGTCACGTCTGCGACCGTAATTGATAAACCAAGGGACTTTATTTATTTGTGGAAATAAAGAGCATAAATGACGACCATAAGGTGAATTATTTCATCGCTGTTGTGAAGAAAGAATTGAATGCTTTTTGTCGATTGTCCTCAGATCTGCAGGAACGATCACGGAACGATCATTAAAATGAGATGGTCTGAAAGATGCAATTTGCAGCATTGTTGCCAAGAATGCCAGAAGAATGGAACTGGAAGGTCCAGCAAGCTTGTCATAGAACTCGTTAAGTGTGTACCAAAGATCTGAGATTGACATGTCACTATTGACATTTTCACAAACTTGTTTCCAATCTTTACGCTTTTCCAGTTTGAAAGTATAGGTATATATATTCCTTTCTAATATCGGCCAAAAATTTGAAATTTATTCTAGAAGCGGATCTTTTGCGATCCAGCGCAATCCAGCGAATCACAGCGGTTCTAAGCTTGGCGGTGACCTGACTGCATGCGGTGTTCCACCAAGGATTAGGAAGGTAGGATTTTTTAGAAGAGTTTCGGGTCAAAGCATCAGTAAAAGACTTTGAGAATCTATTAAAGAAACAAGCGTCATTGGTTTGGATAGTATTTGAAATGTTACGAATAGTATTGTTAAGTAAAGAAGGAAATAGAATTTGCACAAGCCGCATCGGAGGAGATTAATTTAATTTTTTTTGTTAGAGAGGTGATAAACAGTCGAATTATAAAATGGAATGGATTCGGAGTGTGTAGTGATTCTCTTGAGCTCCGTAGTGGGATCTAACGTTGTTCTTTTTCCCAAATTGCGACGTTTCACTTTTTGAGATAATAAATTTTATTCAATTATTTTAAATTTTAATTATCGATTTGTTATTAAGATGTCACTTTTGCACACATTCACAGGGTTTTTCATCACAGTTAAGCGTAATATATAAAATAATCGTCAATCAGCAAATAAGGACACTTCCTTACGATATGAGAAAAAAATTGTTTTTTCAAAATCAAATTCTGAAGCACCGCGTAGTCTTCTTCTTCTTCTTCTGTTATTCATGTTACAAATGAATATTGATAAAAGGGCGTTGCCAATATCAAGAAAGCTTACAACAATTTTAAAGCGCCATCTCTGGAGGAAGAAAGAAAAAAACAATTCACCCAAATATTGTGACATTAAGAGTGCGACACAATAGTACGTTCTTTTGTTTTTCGAGCTAAAAGGTACCATCAATAATGAACGCAATAGAAAGCCATGTTGTACTTCAGTCCATGTAATTTTTCATGGCAGTCATCGAACAGCTTTGCTATACATCAAATTTAACGCGAAATAGCGAATGCACTGACTTTTAGTATGTTCAGGTCATCGGCTATCTCTTGCAACGCTGCGAACCACTGACAAATTGTTCTTGCAAGAAGAGCTGTCATAACATTTTTCAAGCCAATAACGCATTTTCAAAAAACAATGCGTAATCATCAGAAAGAATTCGGATTTATCCTTTGCTTTGAAAATAAGAAAATAGTGTTGCCGAAATCAATCTAATTCGCAAGGCACATAATTGTACTAATCATTTGACGATTGGCACTTTCTGGAAATAATGTGACTTCCAATTCCTAGCATCGCGTACATCAATTATTTATAGAATATGCATGAAATCTCCTGTCTTTAAATTATTTATTGAAAATGCCAATTTTGCTTACGTTCATACCGATATGTTGGCATCAACAGGTGCATATAGTGGATATTCATCTAAAGTAAGCACTACCTTGCATATATGAAGAATGGGTTTTTTACCTCTGGCAATGCTTTATTAACTTTGCTAACAAACCTAGTACTGAAATATTCACAGTTGCATCACATATTTTTGCAATTCCAAACTCTCCATAAGCTCAATTTCTTTGAATTAAAATTTTTTTAAATATTTCAAAAGAGTTTTACTACAAATCCAAAACAACAGACAAATGTACAAGTGTAAGCAATTTCTAAACATGTGAATAAACAAAATCAAAAAATAAACAACAAAAAGTATAAACAAAAATTCCAATGTAAACAAAAAATTGAACGAATTTAAACGATAAAATGTAAACCTCTAGGAAACATAATCGTTAAATTATCGCTACAGTGACATGCAGCTAGAAAGCGGTACATATAACTTTACCCTTTTAACAATTATCATTTGTAAAATTAAATGCAAAAAAAAAAAAAAAAGAATAAAGACAAAGAATTTTAAGTTTAATGTTAAAAAAGGTTAAACTATTTTATAAATCATTTTTATATTATAGTAAATGAAGAAAAGACATATGCAACGAAAGAGGCATGTAATGGAACAAAATATGAGAAAAGAAATGATAAATGTATGAATATACATTTTATAATAATTTTATATAAGAGGGGAGCGAATCCATTTATTTCACATACAGCTTTATTGTTGTAATATTGCAGTTATATACACATCGCATACATCGCTATAGTGTCGACATTGACGACCTCGTTCGAGGCCAATTTACACTGTTCTCGTTAGCGGTGAAAACTCATTTCAAACATATTCGAAATCGAAAATAGAGCGACAATAATATAAAGAGAAAGAAAGAAAGAAAGCGAGAGAGAGAGAGAGAGAGAGAGAGAGAGAGCAAGTAGAAGTGTGATACATTTATACGAAATAAGGAAATGGAAAAATTCACGACTTCTCTTATGATATTTAACCGTAAAAGAAAGACGATGACTTCAATGTGTACATAAATGAAATTATAAGCTTGTTGAAATTAATTTATATTGCATTTGTTGCATATAAAACAGCAAAAATTCGAAATGTTGCAGAAAAAAAAAGAAGTGCTACAAAATATATGGTATGCGGTGAAAAAGTGATTTTATTTAAGTAAAAAAAAAATATAAAAAATAAGCATTCACTGACAAAAAAATAAGGCCTAATTGAGACAATTCTGATTAAGTGGAACATTAAGACTAATAAAAGTAATTTAGAAAATCTTTTAAGTAAATTTCGTTTGAATAGGATTTTTTGTGTTTTTTTTTTGAAAAAACATATTTTTGTGACGTTTATTGATTTTTCGCATTTCGCGATTACACTATCTGTGGTTCTCTTCTTTAGTTGTTGATAATTTTCTTCATTTGCATAACAACAACAACAATAACAAGGAAAGAATTATCACTTCCTTGTTAGTTTGGTGTAAGGATAACGTAACTAAAAAAAAAATCTAAATTTTGGAAGTTTGTTAATTTTTTTGATCTTTGAAAAATTTGGAACAAAGCAAGGAATTAATATTTATTCACCTCATTTCACTTTATTAAATCTTGAATTCTTGAATTGTATTAAAATATCCAAAAAAAAATATAATATATATATATATATATATATATATATGTAGAACTTTCACGAACGTCTAAAAATTTAATATAAACTTCTTGTTGTATTCAAATTAATTTGAATGATTGCCAGATAAGTTCAGGGGCAATTTTTTTTGTTTCCTTAAAGGATCTAAAATTATTTTACATATTTTGAAGACATCGAAATATACATATGTTGTAAATAGTTAGAAATCAAAAACTATATATCAGATTTTGAATCCTGACGTTTTTAATAGCACATATGTATCTGCTGTTCTCTCTATTTTTTTTTTTAAATTTTAAATGAACAAAAGCATAAAAATTAATTCGCTTATTTATGCGATAACATGACCGATGCCAGCTTTGGTTGACATATTTTCTTCTTAGAGCCTAACAGGGCTAACAAGTTGAAATCATGCATCATGCTATACATATATATGCATATATATGATTAATGGAAAGAGTCGAAGCGATCGCTAAATGATTATGAGAATTGATATCTCAATTTTGAGTTTTTAGAGTTTGGTTTTTTTAAGTTCTTTTATTATACTCCACACTACTCGCGATAAGAATATATCGAGCATGTTTGTACCTCTCTGCCTGAATGATGTTTGTGTTTAATCTAGAGGTCGAAATTTTCGTGACACTTTAATAAAATTTGGTACACCGACAGGTATTGTCATAAAGTCTACGATCATCTTTCAAACAATGATTTGGAAAAAGACCGCTATGCGAGAAACAATTACTATTTTTCAAGATTTCATGATAAATATCGCAGAGTTGTAATATTTTGGCGTATTAAAGTGTTATCAAAAATTTGGATCGCATAGTTTACACATCGTGTAAGATTCAATTTTTAATATTTTGTAATGAAAATCGGTCCATTATATGCAAATAATATGATATAAAATCGAGTGAGATCAAATTTAGAGCGGAGAGATCCATTCTTGCATTTCATTTCACATAATGCATTTTATGCGGTATTTAATAACCGGCCTTGCCCGACAATAATGCTTTTTTTATTGCTTTACTATGTCACTGCGTATACATATATGTATGAATGTACGTTACGATGAGAGAAGCAATAGTTTACATAAAGAAACACAATACATTCGTCCGTAAGAGTAATCCTGGTGTATGTTATGTAACGATTATGTGGCGGGATACCTACACTGACTTATCATCTCATATTTACACTATTCTCTCAAATATCAAATTAAGTATATTTTCTCTGGCTTTGCATTTTTGTTGTAATATTGTTATTCAGTTAGCCTGTTTCGACATCTAGTGCATAGCGCGTAATAAAAAGGGAATGAGTTTGGCTATTAGCTATTACTTTTTGTTTTTTTTATTTGCTCGGTTAATTTAAGAAGTCGTTGGGCGAAATTTTTCATAGAAACGTCTTCACATATCTCCATAAGATAAGCGATTATCCTGCATTGAGCGAAATGAATTTTGATACTCAATCCCTCCTTTGGGGGCTAGTGAAGGCGGCGCCCCTCACCCCCCTCCCCTGCCCATACATTTTTGATTGGGCATCGTCCAACTGAGTAATTACTTTATTATCACTTTTCGCATTTCTTGAACATTTGATCTTTACTTCCGAAATCCTATCTAATCTAAAACATTAATAACCTTCTCCCTTTCTCGCTCTCTCTCTCTCTCTCTCTCTCTCTCTCTCTCTATCTATCTCAAAGCCTCGTTCAAATTGCGTTTTACATGAACATCGGCACGATTGTGAACGAACGAAAAGTATTTAAGGAAATTTTTACTATTTCCTATACAAGTTCATCTATATATATATATATTAAATGTTAAATTGTTTTTGATATTTTTTATGAAATTATTAAATAAATATAATATAGATATAAATAGATGTGTAAATGAATTTTAAAAATTTTATGCGGATTAGTTTCGTAAGAGTTCCTAAATAATTTATGTAATTATTTGTTTTCTTTTTAATGGCAGTTAATTAAAATGTAAGGCGATGTAAAACAAAACAATTGCAGTAAATATGGAAGAGAGTGATAAAGAGGATAAGCAGATGAAAAAGAATGGACTATCAGAACCGAGAGCAACGGGTAGCAAATATCAGGAGAATGGCCCGACAGATAAAGACAACAAAAATGGTTAGAATCTTACATATATATAAAAACAATACTAAACATTTGCTTGCTTTTCTTTATTTGTCTTCTTGTCTTGCAGGTGATGCTAGCAAGGAGAAGTTCTCATCATTTTGCGGTACTACAGCAATCAATGCATCGGCGGGTAGTTCGTCTTCGGGCAAATGCGGTAAAGTCTCCGGAGATATATCAGATAAAAGCGAAAGTGAAGTTATTAAGCAGAGTGTTAGCGCTATCAGCCATGCGACAATTGGCACACCTTCTAAAGAATTGCTCAAAACTAAGGAACCTATACGAGTGGGATTTTACGACATTGAAAGAACGATTGGTAAAGGAAATTTTGCGGTGGTCAAATTGGCTCGTCATCGTATCACCAAAAATGAGGTGAACTTGCCGAATGTTGAATGAAACGCTTAAACTAATCACTTTTAACGATTCATTATCTATAGGTTGCTATAAAAATCATCGATAAATCTCAGCTGGATGCAACTAATCTGCAAAAGGTTTACCGTGAAGTCGAAATCATGAAACGTCTTAATCATCCCCATATTATTAAATTATATCAGGTGGGTTATACGCGTTTTTTCGCGAAATTTATGGAGCATTTTGAGATACTCTCATGTTTTGTCATCCTTTCAAAATCTCTTAGGTAATGGAAACAAAGAATATGATTTATATAGTTTCAGAGTACGCGAGTCAAGGCGAAATTTTCGGTAAGCTTGAGGATTAGTTTTTTTCTTTGGTCGATTACTTGAGTAAGGATGGTTTATTTGTGTAGATTATATCGCGAAGTATGGACGTATGTCTGAGACTGCTGCGCGATTTAAATTTTGGCAAATTCTCTCAGCTGTGGATTATTGCCATAAAAAAGGAATTGTCCACAGAGATCTTAAGGTAAGTATTTTATTATGCTTGGAAAATTGAAATATTGCTTTACTAATTTTATTTATTTATTTTTTGTATTCACAATTTGGAATTGCAGGCTGAAAATCTTTTATTGGACAATAATATGAATATAAAAATTGCCGATTTCGGTTTTTCTAATCATTTTAAAAAGGGTGAGCTGTTAGCAACTTGGTGCGGCTCGCCACCATATGCGGCACCGGAAGTATTTGAGGGTAAACAATATACCGGACCCGAAATTGATATATGGGTAATTATTTTCTCATTAGAAGTACCAACTTTGGCTTATTTTCATTAAAAGTCAGTTAAGATTGCCGCTGTCTTGAACCAAAAAGTCTGCCAAAAGGCAATCATCAAGTTTAACCTAAAGTTCGATTTTTCATAATAAAATTTTCGTAACAAAGTCATGCTCGAAAATTATCGAACAAAGAGTTTGCTTATAAATACTAAAATTGTGGGTACATATTATAGATTGCGGAGTAGGTAAAATTGGTTTTTAGATTCTACCCTTAATTATCTACAATGCGCTGTCAAATTGAATAAAAGCCTGAGCTGAAATATGTACGATATACGATTTATTTTACGATAAACAGATAGTCGATCGATTAGATTTTCATTCTATGGCGAGTGGAGGGACCAAACTTTTCCTTTGTGTACCCACCACTGTAAGATGGGGGTACACTCACTTTGTTTTTTTCCATAATGTGTGTAATACCCAAAAGAAATCTTCAGAGACGCTATAAAGCTATAAAGATATATCTTCATGATCAGCGTGAAATTCTAAGTTGATTTAGCCATATTTGTCCGTCAATGTGTCTTCGTGGTGCGTGTTGTTGGCACTCTCCTGGTCGCAGAAATGAAAATATCGACTTTTAATTTTGTAGACACATTGGAAATTTCTGCACGCAGGTTGGTATTGAAAATGGGCCAAATCGGTTGGAGCGGAAGTGCGCAGCAAAAACTGAGCGCAACTCGATTTTTTTAAACAAAAATTTTTGGATTTTTGCTCCTTCTTCGGAAATTATAAAAGTAAGAAGGTCGAAATTTTCCACATTTACTTTACGAAGCACTCTACTCCTTATGTGCAAAAATGGAAAACATACGCCGTGCCCACACAAACTTACAAGTGATTAAATTCTGTTTTTTTCACTTTCTTGAGGTTTTATGCTTATTTGTTATAAGGCAAACAAGATCGCATGTTCACAACCTTTTGGTGCAGTCCTTAAATGAGGATATATTATCTGACCACCGACATGGATATCAAATAAAAGATCTTGGAGAGTAGAATGCGAAAAACGTAGTGGTGGATATGCGAGATTCGGTCCCCGCCGAATATAACTTTCTTACTTGTTTACTATTCATGTGACCTTAACGCTAAGGAGAAATAATAAAGCCATTCTCTTGCATATTAGTTGGGTACGCTATATAAATGATAACTTTTACAATGTGCAGATATCCATGAAATATATATTTTTTCTATCTTACAATTCGACATCGCAGATAGACAGATGCGTGTTAGTGTTTTAGAGAGGTTAGAAATCTATAGGTTAAAATATTAGGCTGCAAATTCTTCGCCGGGATTTATTTCACCCAAGTAGTCTTTTCGAAGCGCTGCTTTATGAAAGAGAGAAAAAAACTTCTTATAGGTAATGAATTATATTTCCTCCATAGTCTAGAGCTTGCAATTGTCTTGTATGTATTAAGTTAATAAAAAAAAATTTGTTCTGCAAAATTACAGCGATTGCCATTCTTAAGTTACATATCCTGTTTTGTTTATTAATGAAGGCATGATTATAAATGGCTTAGTTTTTGCTCAGTCAATAAAAAGGAGAGAGAGAAAAAAAAAACGAATTAATAAAGACGCGATCGGAAAAAATACGGGTATGTTTACGGATGAATTAGGTCGGAAGAATTTGCGATCGATCTGATCGCTTGTCTAGATCCGTGCAATATTGCATCCTATTTTGGTCAGACAGATGGAGATAGCTAGGTAAGCATGGTAAAGAATTAACCTATTGAAACGATGCAATTAGTCGCGAATGTCAAACTCGAGAGTTACACTTCTTTCTAATAATGTGGCGTGACACGAAATCGTTGAAAGCAATACCACCGATGTGAATGGTTTGATGAAATTATTTCGTACACACAAACACACACACACACATTGCAATGTGTAAGATATTTAATAGCAGAATCTAAAATATTTCATTGTTGCTGCCTTTCAGTCATTGGGTGTAGTTCTCTATGTGCTTGTTTGCGGTGCGTTGCCCTTTGACGGTTCCACATTGCAGAGTTTACGTGATCGTGTGCTATCCGGGCGTTTCCGCATACCATTTTTTATGTCCTCCGGTGGGTATCTAAACTAAAGCTTTTAATTTGATTTACTTATTTTTTTTTCTCTTCTTTGCAGAATGTGAACATTTAATACGCCGCATGTTAGTGTTGGAACCGACACGCCGTTATAGCATTGAACAAATTAAACGTCATCGATGGATGTGTCCAGAAATATTGGAATTATCGAATATTGCTAAATTTAATGTCAATATGGATGGAACAACAAATATTGAGCCGAACGAAGATATTTTGCGAGTAATGTCCGAATTTGCGGGCATACCACCAGAAAAGACTAAAGCGAGCCTAAAGAAAAACAGTTATGATCATGTCGCTGCCATTTACTTATTACTGCAAGATCGCGTTTGTAATAAGAAAATAACTCAGGAGAAACATTTGGTTGGTTCCACATTAACACTTAATAATACCGCCGTTTGTAGCACATCACTGCCGAAACATACCAGCGTCACAAAGCCGCCCGGCTTAACGGCAGCTTTATCTGCCACCTCATCTGTTTCTCCTGCTGCTTCGCGTTACACATCGAAAGTTTTATATAAACAGCATAGAACACCAACAGCACTCGAACATAAACGCTTAAAATCCAATCATCTCATGCATAATAATGCTATTACTGATCATGCTACAACAACAACAGCAGCAGGTACCAGCTTAGCTAAAGACTATCAAACGCTCTCAACCAAGTTGAGTCGTCAAACTCTGTTAAACGAACGTAGTGCAATGCTTACAGACGATCATGTTAAGCATTTAATGGCCGGATCTAATGAAGATTACGTAACACGCTGCAATACTGAGAAAGTGTCACGTTTAAGTCGCCATAATTTATGCACTAGTCAGAGACCCATTGGTTGTTCAACTTATAATATAGACAATAATAAATTATCGATATCGAATCTAAACTGCCGTGATATACTTGCTTCACAACAGCGTCTAAACGGTGGCCCCGCTTTACGCGCCGATGACAAACGCTGTTTGCGCGCAGCTGGAGCACTGCAACACTACAACAATATTGAAGAGAGTATACTTAAGCAAAGTTCAGAAGACTGCCGCCTCTTGTTGCAAAAGGCCACTGCCATATCAGAAACTAAAAATCACAAACACCCTACGACGATCACAGCAACGATAACGAGCGAAGAGAAACGCCAAAAACCCGATAATCCGGCGAAGGTCAACGATTATAAAAACTCTTTCAAGTTCGACTAGTTTCGATTCTTCCTCATCGATGTTGGGTCAAAATCTTACATTTCGTTTCAAGATGTCGGCTGAGGCCACAAAACTTTTCCAGACATTGCAAGAAAGCCCACTACCACTGGAGGTAAATCAATAAAGATGTTTTTTTTTTTATAAAATATTTAATTTACAATCTGTTCAAAAATAATGCGATCAGAGTTTATTGTTGCCCAATGCAAACAATATAACAAACAGCACACGCATGATGTTTTAATAAATAAAAAGAAATTATATATTCATTTATACTTAGAAGACTCGTTAAAATAATTTAAGAAACATAAACGATAAGTTCATTTCTAAATGGAAGATTCAGTATATGGTGTCGCCTCAATCTTCGCATTTCATTGAATCCATCCAGAAGAGATATCGGCAACGGATTTCAGTAATTAATCAGTTTGACGAGATATTTTGATTTGTGCTCTACACCACAGGTGTAAATAGGTTGGAGAATATCCTCGCGTAAAATGCATTTATTTCTTAAATTAAGTTACAATTCTCGACGAATTAGTCCATGGAGTCTTTTGCTTATTCGTTTCAATAAAGATGATCAAATGAAAGCTTATTGTGTGTTGTTCAACTTTTCAGAAACCAGAATTTAAGGAAACCACCAAATCCAAGACGAATTCGGCCACCACCACTACTACAACAAGTGATCATAAAATTGCATCAAGTGATAAAGAGAACATGAAGACTACGATCGAAATGTATAACAGGTAAGCGAATTGAGACATTATTCTAAATAAAACACCTTATGATATATTAGCGTTAAGTTGGGCCAACAATTACCAAACGGTATAATACGCACTATTCTTATTTAGAGATCAAATCAGCTCCAATTACAAGCGACAAGATTACATTTCTTTTCTGATTTTAACGTTTGCCGTCTTTCATTTTGCTTGGATCTTCTGCACTTCAGGCATTTTTTCTATTATTTTTCTCTAAATCACTTCTACCTTCCATTTCGTCTAAATTTTTGTCCGCTTCTTTTACACTAGGCTAACGTCGGCAAATCGGTCGTGACCGAATCTTTTATACCCACCACCGTTATCCTAAAAAGACGAAAAAATAAAAGAACTAAATTTTTACGCTCTACAATACGCAATGGGCGAGGCGAGGTGGATTTTTTTTTTTTTCAAAATAAAAGTTTTTGTCGCACTGGTATGTAAGTGTTGTACAAGCGTCCATTGAACGGTTTAGGTCATTTTCAAATTCTTTTGCAAATTTTACCACAAATACTACATGGTTGGGTAAATGGACAGACGGACATTGCTAGGTGCATTTCAAATTTGAAACTGGTCAAGAATTTACATACTTTGTTGGGTTTTTGAGGCTTGTTGCTGCGCGTTATAATTTCCATTTCCGTGCAGGTACTACAGCATCACCTATAGAGTGCACGTTTATATTTTTGTATATTTTCCTGCCATAGTTAATGAGCGATGAATAAAAAATCAATTTTTTTTTTACCACAAACCACAAACAAAGATGTTCTCACTTTACATGGTGTCCTTCGACCGGTTTGTCCCATTGTCTATAGAAGCCCGCGTGCAGAACTTTCAATGTTTCTGCCAAATTTGAAGTCGACAGCTTCATTTTTGCGATCAGGAGAATATTTACAACGGACATTACACAGACGGACATACAGACGGTTATGCTAAAATCGATTCAGAGTTTGATGTTGATCAAGAATATATTTAATTTATGGTGTCTTCCTTCCGGTTGCTGCGAACCGGTTGCATTGGGTATAATGAAAATGTTAAAATTTTCATACCCTAAGTTATCGGATGGGCGGGATTGTTTTTTTCGGTTTTGAAGAAAATATATGGAAGTTTTTTTATGCGTTTGTTGTAATTTATGAATGATGGAAAAAAAGTGCGGAACGTAGAGAAGAATTTCTCAGATGACATTTCATTGCGGGTTTTATTTTTGGGCGATTTGCTTCCATTTCAATATCAACCTGCGTGAAAGAACTTCCAGTATTTATGTCAAATTTAATAATTAAAGTCGATATTTTCATTTTTGTGAACTGGAGAATGTCTATCGCAGACAATCATTTTATTTTAATCTTATCATGTTTCCTTTTCACGAAGAGCCTTGCTGCGGTAGTCCGCGTTATAATAAAAAGAAGAAGCAAAAAGCAAATCAATGGATCATACATTTAAGCATTTACGTAATCGCTTGTTTTCATTAAATTTAAGAATCTGTTTATTGTATGTAGTTCCAATGGAAGCGAAAAATCAACAACGAATGGCTCAGCCAAAAAAGTAACCAATCAAAGCAGCTCAACCAGTACAGATGAAGGTTGTGAAACAGATATAGGCAACGATACAAAAGGTAAAACGCGCTTCTTTTTTTTTTTTTTTTTGTCATTTTTACTTCGTAAATGCCTTTCAAGTTCGCCCCTTTCTTTCCACATGCACAACCGCAGATACATCACAATCTTCCAATGATTTAAGAAATCAGCGCATTCAATCATTTGCGAGCAGTAGTTCCTCAAGTGGTGTCATCGGTAGCTATTCGAAAAGCTTAAGTCAAAACTTGAGCCGTGGTTCGTCGAAAAGCAACTGTTCAACCTTCGAAAGTATTGACTTCAACTTGGTAACCAGCATCGATATTGCTGGCAGTTTACCTTCTTGTGCCAGCAATTCGACATTGGCCGCAGCGGTTTCCGGGGGCACATCCGATCACTCATCGGAGAGATCGGTATATAATAGCAATAATTCCTGCATGTATATGTCACCATCCGTAACTAGTACAACATCTATGTTATCAACAAAATCGAATCCTTACACCGATAAACGTTCGCCTATACATTTTAGGTAAATTCTTGGCGATTACCACATTTGATCTCGCATTTGTGGGAAAAATTAATTTTGCAAATTTATTAATTTGATTATAGAGAAGGTCGGAGAGCTAGTGATGGCTTAGTGGCTCAAGGTTTAACGGGAGCGGCTGGTCCCTTACATAATGGCTCCTCATATGGCAGCTATCGTTACGATATCCATAAACGTAATGGCTGGCTTGAATTGCAGCAACTGCAAAGAGAGGCTTTAACCTTAAAAAATAAGTTCAGATCCAATTTGCCATTGGATGAATTAAATAATTGTCAATTTCAACACAGTCAATTTTATACTTTGTCTAATCGACTGCCATTAGAACTGCAGCAAGCGTATGCTCAACATCAGCACTTGGAAAACTACACTGATAAAAATGGCGCTTTACACCCCTCCCTAATACATTATCTGCGGTTCGACGGTGGTGGTAATTCTTATGTGGGTAGCTTGCCGCGACATGAAGGTATGCTTTACCATCAGCTAAGTACCACGGCAATGGTGCCGTTGCAAAAGCCGCCGCTGCAGCAGCAACTGTTACAGCATCGTCTTTTGCAGCAGAAGCGTCAACTTTTCCAAAAGCAATATGCATTAGAGACGCACTTAACGCGTCAGCAACATATTTTAAGGGATCATGCGTATAAAATGGCTACTCATCCTCCTACTTTGATACCAGTTAGTCCAATGACAGCACCACCCCCCACACCACCACAGGCGTCAACGCCTCTGGTTTCTAATTTAGGGCATAATGAGGACTTCGTAGATTTAAGTTTAATGGAAAGCAATGGCAAGCATCAGCCTCATCATCACCATCATCATCATCATCATCATAACACCCCGCTGACACCGGTGGGGGCATACACGCATCACATGGGTGCGGTAAACAGTTTTATGAAAACCACCTATATTAAGCAACAATCGGCGGACGTAGCATTGTTAGCAATGCCGCGTAGTAAAAGCCCCAGCATGAATCGGCAAATGTCCGAGACTTGGGGATCCGCGGTGGTCCACAAAAAGATTTCTCCCGTTAAATTGGAGAACGGAGGTGGTCGTGGCTCGACACCGAGCTCACCAGCGCCAGCCACACCATCGCATGCATACCATGTAATTGTTAACTCTCCGTTGTTATTTTACCGCAACTACTGAAAAAACGTAACGTAACGTTTAACGTTTTATTCCTCTCTTTCTCTCTCTCTCTCTCTCTCTCTTTCTTTTCCCAATCTTTCTTCTTTTTGTTTCTTTTTCTTTCGATTTCTTGATTGCTTGCGTTTAGCCAACGGCACCGTCATCATCATTGCAAACATCATCGTCCACTTGTACATCATCGAGCACTCCATCATCATCCAGCGCACTATCATCGTCGTCCACTACCACAACTCTCTATGCACCGAATTGGCAAACTGTTGTTATAAAACCGCTTAGCGAAAGTCCCATACTCGAATTGGCTGAGCATCTGGAAACTGCTTAAATTATTTGCACAATCCTTTAAAAACACAATACCTTGCACAGTAGTACATCATATATTTATATATATGGATTATTATTAGTCGTTAATGTTTTCACTCTTTGAGTTGTGTTTTTGTTGTTGTATTCTTCCTAGTTAGAACGTAATGTTATTTATTTTTCTTCCCTTTTCCTCCTTTTTTCACTATCAATTTACGTTAGATAATTGAATACAGTATTCTGAATACTTCCATTTTAGAAAAACTGAAAGCAAAAAAAAACAAAAAAAACCTAAGCTTTTTTGTTTATAAATAATAAAAGGATATGGAATGGAAAAAGCCAGCGAAGGTAACTCACTGAGCCGAATGAACACTCCGCAATATAATTCGTTCCTTTTTCTCTTCGAATTTTATTCCTTTACTCGTGGTAGTCCGTAGTATAAGGATTAAGTACATTATTATACATTAGGCATGTGCGGGTTTATCTGTTGGCTTCCGAATCAGAGGAAAAATTGAATGATTCGGTTACAAGCACAATCTAGCTAAAGAGCTTAAAAAAATAATTAAAAAAAAAAAAAAAAAACGCAAACGGAAACTGAAAACATTTGCGTTAATAGTCTGGACTCTTTCGATTATGGGTTGATTTAATTATGTCCGGTTGATGTCGGATGGAAAACCCGAAAGTTGCCTAAATTTACTTACAATTTTAGGCACTGCATTACACATTTTCCATTTCGGGTATCATCGTCGTTCACGGTTCGAAAGAGCTAAGGCGTAAAAAAGCAGCGGAAAACGTAGAAGCTGCCGTATATACGAAATTTGATTAAATGTTCGAAATCAAATGTATGCTAACCACAGTTCGTGAATCCGATTGCTTACTGAAAATTGTCCTAAGTCGAAGAATATAGTTTTTCTTTTATCGTTTGCCGATCGGACTGAAGCGAACAAATGGATTTAATTTAATCGTAATGTATGCAGATTGCTTTCACTTTTTCTCCCTCTCTTTCTCTCTTTATCTCGTTATCTTGATTTTGTTTTTTTTTTTTTTGCAACAAAGATCATAATCGCTTAATACCTACACATAAATACGTACATATATATATATATATATGTATATAAGCACGTAATATATATATATGCACGTATGTATGTGTGTATGTGTACCTTTATATGTATACATATATAAAGAAACATAAAATATACATAGATATTTCGTAAGGGGAACGTATTGTATTTATGCGCATGTAATACTTAAACACTTATACAACGCATACATACTTAGCCCGCGAAAGACTTTTCTTAAAAAACATGAAAATTCCTTTTAAAAATCTGAGCGTCTCAATACAAGAAAGAAGAAAAAAAAAAACATTCCCCATAAACAAATTGAAGAGTTTGTTGCATCATTAAATCAATAAATAAATAAATAAATAGAGAAAATGTATGAGTTATGGCCAGAGAAATAAAAAAAAATAAAAAATAAAAAATTTAATATTTATTAAATTAAATAGATAAACAATTTATATACAGCAATGTACTCTTATTATACATAAAAGCATACGTATACATACATATACATACATATACATACATACATACATACATATTAATAATTATATAAATTAAACAATTATTGCTACAATGGCGTCAGATTTAAACTTAAAATTCAAATTCTCTTTCTATAGTTTATTTATTATCATTACTATTATTATTATTATTATTATTATTATTATTATTATTATTATTATTATTATTATATTAAATTGAAAAGGATATTTATAGTTAAACAAAAGAAAAAAAAGAAACTTTAAAAAACCGAAATTCAAAGAATAACGATAACGATAACGATAACGATAACAATAATTCTTATACATATTATTATATTAAATATTGGATAAATACAAATATGAAAAGAAAAAAAAAAATAGAAAAAAAAAGCAAAATTGGAAACGAAAATGAAAATAAAAATGAAAATGAAAAACTTTCAACTAATAATAAATGAAAAATAATATATAAAATTATACGCTGGAAATTCGAACATTAATGATTCATACTTACATATAAATGCATTTATACACATTCAACATACATACCACATACATATATGTACGTATATTAGACAAAAAAAAAACAAAAAAAAAAACAAAAAAAAAACAAGAAAAACAAAAAAAAACAAAACAAAGATTATAAACCGTAAAGTCGAAAAAAATTATTGAAAAAGTAAAAGAAATAAAAAAGTAATCAACGATTGTTCTTATAATTCAAATTTCACGCGCTTTTGCAGTTTATTTATCCCTATGACTATCCGATATGAATGAAAGAATACGTAGATTTTCATCCACCCTATGAATAGAGAATTTGTGCCAGGCAATTGGGCACTTTTATTGGACGCATCCTTTTTGTTTTGTCTTGTTGCCTCAAAAAAAAAAGAAACATTGACGTTCTTTTGAGGCAAATCAGTCTTGGAGAGTTTTACGTAAAGTACTGCTCAGCAAAAGCGTATTCCATCGATGCGAACGAAGTGGTAATCAGAAGGACTCGAGTTTGGTGAGTAAACCGTTGAGTCTTTTCAACGCATCTAGTTTCATGGAAGCGATTTTGCTGTACGGATGGATGGACGGATATCATGTAAAAAAAATGACCTGTGATATTTTGCTCGGTTTTTTGAATAGCAAACCTTTCAAATCGATTAATTGCTTTTGATAGCGTTTGGTATTAACTGTCACTTTCTTCAGCTAAAGCGCATGGATCTACTCTGGGACTGTCAAAAGAGATCCACTTTCCATATCCTAGTCAGGATGCGATTCAGAAAACACTTTCTTTTGCATCATTCGAATAAACACAATCAAGTAAGAATATTGTGGTTGTGAATGGCCGACTATTCGATACCCTACACTACTTCGCCTACTACATTTATTCGGTCAATTTGGCAATGGTATATCGGCAATTACATATTCATTTCCTGTACAATTGTACTTTTCATGAATGCCCGAATATTGGAGGATGGCAAAACCATCACGTGCCATGGTTCATATATAGCAAACTTAATTTACTCTCTAAAAATTTTATTATTTTTCAGTGTCGATCATAGAAAACTAGAAATTGTATTATACTTTCTCTCCATATAAGGGCTTGCTTTTCGTGATAACCCTTGTATATGCCGGAGTCCAAAAAATAGACGTATGTGGTCCACATTCTCTACCGTTAATTTTTGTGCTAAATTGCTACTATGAAGCAAACTTTATCATAAATTAAATTCAAATTTCAAGTTAAATTTTCTACTGAAGGAGTTACTTGCCATAAGAAATCACATAAGGGATGGAGTCCCAGAAATAGACCCAATGAAAGTATTATTGTGAACAAATTTTCATCATAAAACATTCACAATTCGATTTTTTTGGACTCTAAAAGTTTACATTTTCTGAGACTCCTTACATGCGGTGCTATCCAAAAACTTGATCTACGGCATCCAACTTCGGTAAACTTGACCTATTGGTCAATTTACTTTTATGAACTAATTTTCACAATAAAATATTGAAAATTACACCTTTTTTTATTCAAATACGAACTCAGTTTTCGCAGAACCGATTATGTGAGAAGGGGTTTAAAAAAATTACTCTAGCTGAGCCACATTTTTCATACCAATTTCGACTGACGAACTACTATCACACAATGCGTTTTGTTGAAAAATTTTGGAAATTGCGTTTGTATTCTCTGACAAACTTTTGGGGCCGAAGGGAGATTAACAGGCAGGGCGGATCTTGAAATGCTCTAGGGCCACATAAGATCTCCGCTCGGCAGGTTAGGGTTTCCTTTGCCTGCATATTCGATAAGAGGCAAGTACGTGCAATTTCTTTTGGTAGTGACCGTCCTAGGAGTGTCTGTGAACAAAAATATAGAACCTCTCTCACATCTCAAGAATTAGCTCGTTCAGTTAAGATAGGTGCGCACGACTTTTAGACCTCCATTTCCCTTGTAGTGGCACTCACTGCAAGGTTGCCACGAAAATTTATTTAGATAAAAGCTTTAGATACACGACGACATAGACAGACTTACCACTACATTGGTTAAATAAAATTGATGTAATGCTGTGGTTATATGGAACTAAGTCTGATGGACACACACACGCCTGGTTACACAAAAGATGGCTCACCAACCTGGGGCCACAACACTAACGTAAAGGCACATACTATGGTTACACAAAATGATTTTCTAAAATAAGGCGTTATATAAGGAGTAATCGAAAAAATAGACTAATCCGTAGCGTTCGTGTTTTGACCAAAACACGCCAATGTACTAAATCTCATCAAAAATTGCAACTTATAGGTGGACCATAAATTTACATGGACAGACATTATATGAACAGACGCACAGACGTGCGGACAGATCAGAAAATGCTTCTGAATCGATCAGTATAATGAAGACTTTCTGAGTGTTATGTACGTATCCGTGCAAACTCAATATCTCCTGCACCACAGGCGATAGAGGGTATAAAAATTCTGTTGGTGGCTGCTCTGCAACATATATGTCCTCTACAGGCGGTTTTAGGACCACTTATAGGCAATTTCGGTTTCTAATGTTCAAATATCATAGCGTAGCATATTGTAGCTCTCTAGTCGGTTAATTAAATTAACAATTAAGGCTTCTATTGAAAAAGCGGAAATTTTCTTCTGCTTACATAGAATGTGTAGGAGCAGATGATGACGGCTCAATGCTCACTGACGGTTGTAATAGGCATCAATCAACACTTGAATAATTAAAAGTCTTTGAAGACAAGAAAACAATTGTCACAAAATGCATCTCCTCCTCCGACAAGACGGAGAAGTGGAAAATGTGAGAAAAAAAATTTAGTATTCGACAGTGAGCGTACGCTCGTGACAAGGAACAGAGTGGTCAATTAGAGCTAATCTTAGCTTTTAATTTACAAAGAGAGAAAAATATATTGAGCAATAACTTGCAGTCCTAATCCATAATAGCTTAGCTAAAAAAAAAGCTTCTCCTCAGGTAAACCAGTATCTCGACGCTTTCCATGCTAAATGCAATATTATCTAGGAAATGGTGAAGCTGAACTGTTTGATGCGAAGTACAGGGGCTATGGACATCTTGGACCGACTCTTTACGTAAGTATTAAACACTTTATCTGCGATTGGTCGGCCAATGCGAAGATCGTCTTGCACATCAAACTTTCGTGGTGAACAAAAACGAGCACTATATATAAGCACTTTTTCATTCCTGTGTTTCACTCAATGGATCGATTGGATCGATTACTTTAAGGGAAGAGGAGTTGACGATAAGTTAGTGATAAGTGATTATTCGCGAAAATGAATTGTTACTGTCGGTTCCATTTCCGGTTCACTTTTATTCGTTTGTTTGATTTCGAAAATTTCGAATGTTTTTGAGTAGCACGATAAATACTTTATAGCCCTTAATAATAATAAAAACTTTTTTTCGTTTAATATAATAATTTGCAAAGTTTATTAAATAAGACGCAAACTTAAGGTGAAATACATACTTAAGTAAATACTAATTTAATTGTTTTCGATTATATTGAAAGTATTATGGATTAAATAGGCTTTTGAAATCTGTTATGTTTTGACCTTTCGCATCGACATCTCAATAAATTCCAATAGGCCTCTCTATACTCGGACGACATCATTACATATATGATGGGGTTAATGCAAGTTGTAAGATAAACCAGAAGATAACCGCTAATATTGAAGAGATGATTTCTTCTGCCTCCTTCCCAAATTTTCGTAATCGTTATCGGTAGATAACAGATAACAAATGAGATAAATATAACAAAAATCATCTTTAAAAGGCGTCGATCCTTCTGACCCATACGTCCCGGATAGATGGACGAAGCGTTCGAAGTGTTACCCATGGAAACATAATGATCCTTACGTGAACTGAATCGTGTAACAGAGTTCTTTATAGACGAGTTGCGATTACAGTGCTGTCTAGAAGACGACGAAACAAAACTTTACAAAATTAACGGCAAAACAAATACGAAAATTATATTCGGTCGTGACCGAATCTTTTATACCCGTCACGGTTATCCCAAAAAAAAAGACAAGAAAAGTAAAAGAACTCAATTTCCATGGTATGTAATATGCAGTGGGCGACGCGAGGTAGGTTTTTGTTTCTATTATCAAAATAAAAGTTTTTGCTGCATTGGTATGTAAGTGTTATAGAAGCGTTCGATGGTCGGTTTGGATCAAACTTTGTAGACGATATCTTAATTTTTGCGAACGGGAGAATGTTTACCACAAATACTACATGGTTGGGCAAATAGACAGACGGACAGTGTAAGGTGCATTTCAAATTTGAAACTGGTCAAGACTTTTCATACTTTATAGGGTTTTTGAAGCTTGTTTCTGCGCGTTATAATTTCCATTTCCGTTCAGGTACTACAGCATCACCCATAGAGTGCACGTTTAAATTTTTGTATATTTTCCTGCCATAGTTCATGAGCGATGAATAAAAAATCAATTTTTTTTTACCTTCGAAAAACAAAGATGTTCTCAGTTTACATGGTGCTGTGGATGTGTACTTCGATCGGTTTGTCCCGTTGTCTTTAGAAGCCCGCGTGCAGACTTTTCAGTGTTTCTGCCAAATTTGACGTCGATAGCTTCATTTTTGCGATCAGGAGAATGTTTACAATAGACATTACACAGACGGACAGACAGACGATCATGCTTAAATCGATTCCCGTTTACTTACCCTAGTAAGTTTTCCCGCTCCTTGACTGCACTTGCATTAAGGAAATTTTCTTCAGTTTTTGTGTTTGTCTGCACGTTCTGCAAATGGGTAACGAGAAGCGTTACTTATTAAGTGTTTAAAAATATTTTCAAAACTTGGACTAACATTTGTCGCCTTTGATTCTAAATTGCTTGGGCAATTTTCATAACTAATTTGCTCATAAGATATCGGAAGATCTTCAAAAGAATAATTGACGTCAATGTATTCCAAGTCTTCGTTAACAGTAAATGGTTTTCGATTTTCATCATTCACGGTATCGCACGCATACGCATACGGCTGATGCCTTATTGGATTTATTATTATTGGTTCGGCAGTATGTGAGATTCTAGGCTTAGGTGATGTCGCGGGCTCTCGGGTACGAAACGCTGCTTTCCGCACTAAATAGAAAATCCGAGCATAACAACAGACAATACAAATGCAGGGCACCAAAAATGCCAAAAGGAATAGAATCACTTTCGGCGAACGACCATTCCGATCGGGTAGTATAGAACAAGAACCAATGTTTATATCGAGACCAAATTTACCCCATACTCCGCGCCAAGTAGGCACCATTATTGAGAAGGCCATTAACCAAGCACCCATCACCATAAAGGTCAAATAGCGCCGTTGATATATTCTATAAAACAAATAAAGAAAAAGTAAAACATATATACATATATTGTGAGGACCCAAAGTCGTCCCTAATTTTGGGCTCACGAATTCTCCGTCTCTGGTGAGGGGAAGGGAGTGCTAGATTAAGGTAGAATAGAATAGATTAAGCTAGCACTAGAATGGAATCGGCTAAGTATAGGGTAAGAGCAGAGAATAAGGGAGAGTTGAAGTTGGGCTCTCGAGCTGAGAGGTCCGGAGTCGTCGTCTGCCTCGCGCAGAAGTCAGCCGAAGTTAGACCCACGAGTAGAAAGATCGTTTAGTGGATAGAAGTAAGAATTATAAAAGAACCTGTAGAGAGTAATAAAGAGCCCCCTGTGAAATAAATGTGTTGCGTGTTTTTTTTCCTCCCCTGGGCCGCTGAGCTGCCCCAACCTAAGGAAAAGGGACGAAACATCGTCGCAATATATATATATATATATATATATATATATATAGTTCTTGATGTCAATTTTTTCAGCTATTACGAATAGAGTCAACGGAAGCTGAGTTAAACCGGCAAAATATGAAAAGCAATTGATGTGCAATTTTCTCGAATTTCACAGCAATACTTACCGGGTATATTGTCTCGGGTGTGCAATAATTACGTAGCGATTGATTGTTATCAGTGATACCGTGAATAGCGAAACTGCTAATAGACCGTAACGTAGCAAAGGAAGCAAACGGCATAACAGATCTCCGTGGGCCCAAGCGCGTCGAAAAAAGGTCGAAGCAGCCAGTGGTAAATTAAAGCAACCGAATAATAAATCCGATATCGATAAATTGATTATGAAAATTGCGGTAGCGTTGCGATTCTGCAACAGATCAAATTAATAAGCAAATGAAAGACTATTTCTATTCGAATTCTTTTATTCTTTTACATACCCGTTTGCCTTTGGTCAACGCTATTATGGTTAGTATATTACCGGGCACGCCCACAACTAGGAATACGGTGCAGGCGATTGCGGCAAATTCTAATAGTTTATCATTATAACCTTCAAAAAGTTCATAAGATGTTTGCGTCGTTTTATTGAAAAAAGCGTTGTTGTTGTTGTTATTATTATTATTATTGCTGTTGCTGTTGTTGTTGTTATTATTGCTTAGCATCTTTTCTTATTTTTAGTTTTATTTTTATTTCTATTTCTTCTTCTTCTTCTTCTTATTATTATTATATTACTGGCAATGAATTCTGTAATCAATTTATTAAAATTAATGAAATTAAATTTTTTAATTGATTAATTGAATTTAAACACTCAGCTTAGTATTGAAGAGTTAATAGAAACATACAATTAAATAGAAATTGTCGCAGCCATTGGTTATTCAAGGGCGGATTCATTTAATATATATTTCGATCGGTAGATCCATCTTTTATTATACCGATCGATGCAGAATCATTTTCTAAATCGGATTAAGCCTATCTGTCCGTGAGTCCGTCTGATATTTGTTCACATAAACTTGTGTTCAAGCTGCAGATGGAAATTTTTGCGATATTTCGATGAAATTTGGTACAGTGGCGTGCGTGTTGTTTGACCCAAGGACGAACGCTATTGCAAATGGTTCAGATCGGTCGACTTTTTCGACCATTCCCCATATAATGCCATATTCTGAAAAGTCGTTATATGGGAAAAACTTGCAATTTTCAAAATTTCTCGGCAAAAGTGATTAATTAGTTGTATGTCGGCATTCCAAATTGGTGTGAAAACTTTGGACTAGCTGGGATAATTTTTTGAACCCACTCTCATATAACCGTTTCTACGGAAATGGAAGATTTATATGGTGAAAATCGGTCGAATTTCCAAAATTTCATGGTGAAAATTAGCTCATAAGTGTAAAATGATAAAGAAATCGACCCTACCGAATTTGGACCATGTAGATCTATTTTTTGGATAGTACCCCATATAAGGATTCTCATGAAACGTAAACCCTTATACGCCAAAAAAGCCTAATTGTTTTTTTTTTTTTATATGACCAATCACCCACCGGCTGTCCCCTATACACGCGAGTATGATGGCGGTGAGGAAGAGTTATAGGTAGAGAAGGATGGGGAAGGGCGAAGTAGTGTTTGCGTACGTTTAAGTTAAAATTATAAATGTAGATTATTCTATAGGCGCATGTGCGGTTAAAGCATGACGAGTCACGCTAGTATGTCGTACGTTATACAGGTAATTCCAGGACGAGTGTTTGGCCAAAGCATGGCTCTGTACTAAATTTTGTCAACATATTGTTATAAAAATCACACATTTGAGGAAGCATGAAAACTATCCGGGATTCTAGGAAACGAAATTCCTAAAATGATGAAAGCAACTTCAGTTTCATAAGATTCCCTGTCGACGTCATAAGGTATGAAGTTGACGACTGCCGAAGAAGCGGATTAACACGAAGATGACACAACGAAATTAGGGAGGAATTAGAGAGAGGGAGAAAGAGAGAAAGAGAGAGAGAGAGAGAGAGAGAGTGAGTTGAATCGTAATATTGGAACGGACAAGACCAGAAGAAGCATTGTGAACATAAGCGCCCTTAAATAACTTGTAAACACATCTCTTAAGACTTCTAAATGAAACCTATGCTATCCTAAAAATCATAATTCAGTGTTACGACCTTAATCTTGAAAGGAGTTGCAAGAGAAATGTAAAATTCGCAAGAGTGACGTAATAATATCTTGACAAGTAAGAAAATTATACTTGAACGTGACCGAATCTTTTATACCCATCATCATCCGTGATATTATTATGATTAATTTCGAATTAACGGGCGTGGCTTATCGCGTTCCACTCTACAAGTTCTTTCATTTCTTAGCCAATTGATTATGGTGCTAAGAAAAACCGACCACGAGTCCATGTTGTAGCGTCCACGATATTTACCTTAGAAGCAGAAATTAAAAAATATAAAAACTATGGAGGCGTGGCCGATGTTTACCCTTTTCGTACAGATGCACAACAGGACAACACAAACTATCTAAAGGCAAATTTTTTGTTTTTATTTTCTAGAACCAAATTGGTCCAAGATTATCTCCTTTGACCGACTTGTTCCATTTTCAATGCTAATCATGCGCGTAAGAATTTTCAATATCGATAATATGTTTACCACAGACGGGGTTGACATACTTAAACCGATTAAAGAACTTGATATATATATATATATATATACGCCTAATTCTGTTTTTTACACGATAGATACGTGCCCAAAAAATACGTGTAAAAAAAGAAATTCGTGTAAAAAGAGAATTAGGTGTAAACAATATTAAAAAGTTCTTGTTCGAGTTCACTTAATTTATTTCGTGCTTACACGTGCATTTCAATTCATTAAATATTTTATAAAAAAGAACTTCTACTTTGGAAAAAGGGAATTATATCTGAAATTCATAAATATATGATCGTGTTAAAACAAAATAATTCGTTTAAAAAAAGAAATTTATTTTCTTTTGAACTCGTATTAAATTAAAATCGTGTAAAAAGAGAATTGGGTGTATATATATTATATAGTTTATGGAGTTTCTGAGGCTTCCTTTTGAGTATGACAAACCGTTTGACAAAACGAATATACCAGTCGTTCTTCGATGATGGGTATAAAACTTACAATCTTTAAATTGAATAAAAAAAGAAAAGGATATATAGACGACAAACGGACAGATGTATTGACATCGATTGAGATAGGGATGGCGTGGGCATTAATATATCGTTAATGAAAATTCCGTCAATTATTATTTAATTAGCGAGGCAGATAGATATCTCATTTTCCGTATCCGTTTACGAGAAGTTACGAAAAGCATTTTTAACGGACAGGCGCTTAAACGGAAAAGTTAGATAGATAGAAAGGCAAACCCGTTCTTAATGATTCCTATTAAGATGACTAAGCTCCCTAAGCTGCTATCATATGTAGGTGCGCCGTTTAAACTGAAATAGCGGTAATGTGCGTGGGTTAGAATCGCTTCGAAATGATTGATCACGCTACACAATAATACGACGAATATTGCAAAGGCACTCTATATCCAGTTTAAACTGAAATACACTATGCATGTATGTATGGCTGCATATACGCTTGCTCTGTCTCTGCATATACATATGTATGTATGTATGTTAGTTTAATGTTGAAATATTGCACT
>CCAG010013126.1:0-21455 GCA_001077435.1 Glossina morsitans morsitans | reverse complement strand
AAAACAAAAAGAAAAAGAAACAAGAAAAGCAAAACTCGTTTTCTTTCTAATCTATGAGCCTTGAAAACGTTTTCGTAATCCCTTCTCACTCTCATACCATTAAGTCTGCGTTATATTTTCTTTTTTTTTTTTTTTTTTTGTTTACATCAGCTGTTGTGCTAGCTTAGCTTGCTCGTTGATGTTGTTCATTCGTTTGTTCATCGTTAAACATCTGTTAACATTCGTTCACGTTTTCAATTTAAACAATTGCTCGTTTGTATTACTTTATAATTTATTATAAACTTATAGTTTTTGTTTAACTTATAACTTTTTATTAAATTTTCAATATTTTTATTAACAATAAATTTGATGCTTCAAATACCTAGAAATATATATATATCTATATTTATCAATATAGAAATTGATATAAATCCTTCAGATGGACATAATACAAAATTTGATATGTTTGCCATTGAAGTTGCCTAAGACGGATCATTTACAAAGGCTGTCCCGAAATCTACGCAAGATTTGAATTAAATAAAAATCACAGTCTTTTTTTTTTTTATTTGTAATTTTTTTTATTGAATCATAATGTACGTAGGATAGGGTTATGTGTGGTATAGTACATCGGGCAAATGGCGTCCACGACTTTGCTGGCACATACATACTCTTTTATCGAAATATTCCCTGACCACTTTGCATAAATGTGGGTGAACTTGATTGATGCAGCGTTGAATCTCCTCCTTCAATGGACGGATGATTGTTGGTGCTTGTTGGCAAGACCGTGCAACCCATAAAAAGAATTCCAATGATTTCAATTATTTACTTCACAGTTGACACAGTTAAATCAATTTCGCCGGCAAATTTGTATTCATTTCGAAATATTGTTCAACAATGAAAGCGCGATGCTCGCTCCTGTAATGCTCCACTTCTACTAACCCTAAACTGCCAGTTAGCGAAGTGTTGTCTCTTTTCTTAAGGTTAGCAATGCTTTATCACACCACGAATGGCGGCAATTTCAAATCTTGCGTGAAATTTGGGACAAGTTGTATATATAAATATATAGATAATAAGGATATAAAGAAAACTGTTCAAAAATAGAATATTCTATGGAGATAAAAGGAAAGAGCAACAATAGAGAGCGGGTAGACTAGAGGATATTAAATATACAAAAGTATTCTGGCGTTGCGACTGCTAACTGGTCATAAGAGAATATAATTTGTTTGTTTTACTTTCTACCAAAATCGGTATTCCGTAGTAATAGTGTCAACATGACTCTTCAATGTTAGTTACTCGCTGCTCTACTGTTTGGGCAACACTCAGAAGGACTTCAGAAAACGTCATCTTTTATTATGCCCAATGATTTCGAGCGACTTTCTCAAACGATCTAAGCTGTCCGCCTGGCCGTCCTGTTCTTGCGCCTGAACCTGCAGGCAGGTATTTGATTTGCAATTAATTGAATTGCCATATAAGAACACTTTGGAGAAAGACATAATAATCTTATGCAGAGTCCTTTTCGAAATCACGAATAAAATATCCATTCTGACGTAGAACTCATATCCAACTGGATACATGTAGTCGTTGTATGATTCTAAAGCTTTTCATACCATACACTACTTGTAGCACAAGGGCATATTAAATTTGCGCCGATGTTCGCAAGGCCCAGAAGGATTTTAGATAGTCCTACCATTTATTTTGCCGATCGAATGAGACAAATTTTCTGAATTTCTGTTTTCAGAATATTTGAATTTCTATTCATTATCATTTCCCAATTGTTTTCTGAATCGATCTAAGCTTGTCTGCCTGTCTCGTGTTCTCTTGTGTGCAATCCGCTGGCGCATTTTGGTCGAAGAACAAACGCTATTGCAAATAGATCAGATGGGGCCACTATTTCGACCGCTTCCCACGCAACGTCTCGCTTTAAAAAAACAATAGTGGTTGGATCGTGCCACGCTATAGTGTTTTACATTTATAGTGCTACAGTGCTGGGAGCAGAATTGTTTGCCAAATTTCAAGAGTTATTGATCGATGTATAATAATAATCACAGTCGTATGCAACATTGTGATATTTCTATCTTCTTTCTCTGTCCTCTGGATAATAAATGTTAAATAGCGTTGGAAAAGATGCCTGTAAGTCTTACGATTAATGCTTCAAAAGATTAGTTCTTTTATTCAGTTCCCTATTCCACAAAACAATCATTTTGCTTACATATGATCAGGTTTGCCGCTTATGTGAGAATATGAACAACTATCATTAAATTATATTGAAAAATGCTTTAATCCAAAGTTTTAAATTAACCCGACTGCGAGGCGTTAATATTCTCTTCGTTTTACTTCACTCTATTCACTTACTTTAAAAAGAAAAGTACATAATTTTAGGCAGAAATTGTTTACCGACAAAATTAATTATTATATGTAAATATTTGTTAATTTGTATTTTAGTATGTATCTGATCTTAATTAATCGGCTATCAAATAAAAATTACGTTTAACCATTCGGTAATTAAAAATTAACGAAGACGACGAATAACAAAAAACAAAACAAATTTACAAAGTGAAGCCAAAAAAAAAAAGAAAAAAAACAAACAAAAGTTCACTCCAAGTTGAATAAATACATGAGCATTTTCATTAATTAAACTACAGGTTGTAAATTCAATAAATTGTTGTCATTTATTTATTTAAATATTACATAAAAAGAAGGAAACAAAACACGTACACATATACAGTTAAATGATGGCATGCATGGTATATCGTATTAATATAAAATAGTCGAGTAATGGGTGAGTGAGAAAGTAAATTTATTACATTGTTATGACAGTTCCTATTGAACCAATTAAATAGTAAAAGCGAGACAAAAGAAAGACAAGTATAAATATAAAAGAAAACATTTAATAAAAGACTCTATGCAGAGATGTATTTTCATATTTCTATCTGCAGACATTCTCCGTTAAACAACGGCTCTTGTGAAGCATGATTTTTTTAGATACCACGTGGTACAAAATTTGCCATTAGCGCGGTACGAATTAACCGTTTTAAACGGGAGACACCTTTATATAAAGTTTTTCAAATCAGTTTTTATGCACGGATAAAAATCGGTTACCGAAAACTCCAATCCTTTTTCTATGCCTTATGCTACTTGTGGTAAAAGTTGTGGTAAATGGTTATGACAGTTCCTATTGAATCAATTAAATAGTAAAAGCGAGACAAAAGAAAGACAAGTATAAATATAGAAGAAAACATTTAATAAAAGACTCTATGCAGAGATGTATTTTCATATTTCTATCTGCAGACATTCTCCGTTAAACAACGGCTCTTGTGAAGCATGGTTTTTTTAGATACCACGTGGTACAAAATTTGCCATTAGCGCGGTACGAATTAACCGTTTTAAACGGGATACACCTTTATATAAAGTCTTTCAAATCAGTTTTTATGCACGGATTCCGAAACTCCAATCCTTTTTCTATGCCTTATGCTACTTGTGGTAAAAATTGTGGTAAATGGGTATGTAAAGTATGCGAAACCCAGAAGGACTTGAGATAGACCCATCTCCTATTATATCGATCAATTCAGAATTAGTTTCTCAATCGATCGAAGCTTGTCTTGTGTTCAAACTCGACGCCGCAATTTTTCAGATATTTTTATACAATTTTGTACACTGGTCCACGGAAAGACGCCGCTGAAAATGCTCGGGATAGGGTCACTTCTTTGACCACTCCCCTTATACGCTTTATAACGCCCTATAATGAAGCGTTATATGAATAACTGTGTTATGGTATATGGAGAGCTTAACGATGGACTATAGCCCACTGTAGTGATTTTAATCGTTTTTTTTTTTTTTTGATAGCCAAAGAAATAAATGCTAAGACTAAAGTCTTAAAGCACTAGCATCTAAGATTATCGGCTTTATTCAAAAGCCCTCACGCACTTGAGATTTGAACCCACAACCGTTGTTTTCCATAAGTTCGAATAAGAGAATGATTTAGTTAATTGTTCTCTCTTTACTCATGTCGCGTTTAGTTTCACAAACAAGATAATTGTATCCGTCTTGAGATGGAATGTACATACCTCAGGCAAACTTTGTTTTTCATTTTACTATGTATACACATAACTAGGTATGGCAAAGCTGTCATTGTATTCGCCGGAAACAAGTCTGATCGCACTGAATAGATTAGATAAATGTAACAGAGTACACGGTTTAAAGTTCTACTTTTGCGCCAGGTCTAGGTTGTTGTGTGCAACAATTTGCAACAAGAGACAATTGAAGGGCATACGTAGGCGCACTCTTTTATTTATTCTAATCATCAGGAAGTAGCAAAAGCCAACAAAACGTGGAACGAGCTCAAGACAGACTCGAGGCTCTATGCTCCTTGCAGGAACAAAAAAAATTTGCAGATATGCATTTTTAAATTTTAGAACAGTGTTGGCAACAATATGCCGCATTTTGCCATTTTTTTTTTCTATTAGTTTTAAAGTTTCTTTGACATTGTGTTAAAAGTAACAAAGGGTGTATCTAAAGATTCCGTAGCGTACAATTTAATAATGATGTCCTATATAAACAACTAAAATCATCAAGTTATTAAAAATCTTAAGTTGATATGGACTTGATAAATATATATAAACTATCGCAGGATATTATAGTAAGCGTAAAGCAAAGATTTTGTTACAATGAAGGGAGACTTCATCGTCGCAATATCCGAAATTGTGTATCCACGTATACTCATCGTCTCCCGCTGTCATAAGGCAAGAGAAAACTCGTTTTATCCTTCCTTCACTTATCTAAGAAAGAGAATAGCGTTGGATGGCAGGAGCGGAAGTGCCATAATTATTTTACTGCTTTCGTTTAAGATGATTATATGTTTGCCATTTTAAATATTTAATAATTACGTTTTAGTTATGCAATATATCTTTTTAATTATCTTTATTCAAATTTTTACATTACATATAATTATTTTATTTTTGTTGTACATTTTAGTGCAAAAATTAATCTTTCATTTTTTATTTATCGATCCATTCATATCTCTTTAGCTAGCTACTCTAAGTATAGATATATATGCATATACGTATTCATCACTTAACGATTGTACTAAAAACTGTACTTTGAACTTCTTGAAGGAATAATTTCTCAACTTCTAATGGACAAATTATTTTAATTAGTTTTTACCTTAGTAGTAGAGTTTACACCCACTGTACACCTTCCTCGTTCATCTGGCAAATAAATTCCCCTTTTAAATAAGATTTGCAAAAAGCCGAAAGCAAAAGTTGCGGCAAACGGATTTGCTCAGATGCATACAAACGTTTGTTTGCTAGGCCCGTTGCCGAAGAATGAGGGCTATATTCATTTGTCGAAACGTTTACAGCGCCCAGAACGAAGCTTTCGAGACCCCATAAAGTGTATACATTTTTAATTAGCATCAATTTCTTCACCGATTTAAAAATGTCCGTCTGTCAATCTATATAATGCCCATTGTTAACATACTTCTGATCACATTTAGCGAAAACATTAGAAGGTCTTGCACACAAGATCGTATTGAAAATGGGTTAAATCGGTGAAGGACACGCCTTCAGCATGACATATACTGGGAACACTTTGGTCTTCGAAAAGGAAATGCAATTATATTTTTCCTGCTTAGTCTCACAAACCACCACAGATAAACCTATAAAAATTTGAACGCATATTAGTATATGCTATACGCTATAGTATCTATGCAAAAAGTAAAAAAAACGCGGGCACGCATGTTCCATATTAAAGTATATCAAGACTTCATTCTTTTTTCCAAAACTTTTCAACGTCCAGAATCAACGTTCAAAAACTTTATAAAGTAAATATATTCTTGATCGGTATCAAATTTGAACTACCACTAAACATGTCCCTCTGTTCATCAATTTGTCTGGCCATCAGTCCGCCTGCCCAACTCGTTCGCAAATATAAAGACAGCGACTTGGAATTTACAAAAGAGTTTGAAAATGCCCTGGACACGCCTACAATGTAACATAAAGTGAGAATAACTTTATTTTGCGTATTTTTTTCTCGTTATTCCTAAACCAGAACAGGCACACCTGACTCCGCTCCGACTTTCCACTGTTAATCCGCAAAAATACAAAAAATTAGCCACGCCCCATCAACAGTGTAGAGTATAAAGTAGAGTATAGGTTTTCCCTTTTTGTTTTTTTTAGTCCTCTTTTAAGACAACGGTAATGGGTATAAAATTTTCTTACTTATTAAGTATTGTCCACGAGTATTGATCGAATCACTTACAATGCCAAACGATAATTATTTATTTACCTAAAAATTGTGGTTAACCCATATTTTCATTGCTCCCGGTAAAACACGCAATAAGTTAGATTTAGTTGTAGAATACCTTTCGTTCTAAGTGATGAATACGAAAGCTTCGTGTTAAAGCGATTGATGCTTCATTTTTTTTTTTTTAGATATCCTTCCTAGATTGTATGTAGAAATGTATTAGCTTTTTTCACACGAAACGTAACCTTAAAAAGTTTCTTAAAATTATCATTTTATGTTTATGCTATACGTACGAATAAATTTTTTAAAAATTTGTAATTAATTGCTTTATCCTTTAATTTTTATCTTTGTTTTATGAAAAACAAAAAAAAACTTTTTTACAGAGCGTGATTTTTTGGTGCCAAACTATGATAATGCAGAACATCAGTTAAAAGTTTATGAAATTCGTAATCCATTAGTGCTAAGTTGTAATATAACCAAAGAAGGATCTTATGAACTTAAATGGTAAGTTTAACAATAAATATAAATACTTTATAAATATTATGTGTGAAGCAGTCTTAACAAATGACGGGCTCACCATTCATACATTTCGCTTAACACTGTTGCTCATATAATTACTTTTTAAAACAAGGTTTTAAGGCCAAGTGATCGGAGAGGTGGTCCGATCCTACCAATTTTCAAAAGCGCTCGTCCTTGGGCCAAAGCAACTCGGTGTGCTAAATTTTATTAAAATATTTAGAAAAGTACGGCTAGCAGGTTGGACACAAGAAAAAAGACGGACGGATGGACAGACAAGCTTAGAGCGATTCAAAAAGTGACTCTGACTCGATCGTTATAATAAGAGATTGGTTTTGCACAAACATTCGCACGAACTTAATACACCTTTCCGTCAGAAGTGGTGCGGAACATAAAAAATTGGCAGCCCCACCTTGGACTTTTGAAATGTATTTACTTAATTTCCAGTATTATTCTATTGCCTTCTTCGATATCATTCCTTTTTGCAGTTTGAGAAAAACCCCTTGAGCGCTTCTGTTAAGATATTGTCAACTATTGAGAGATGCATCGGCTGAATAACTTTGTGGTTTTGAAAAATCAAAAGAAGTTAAAAATGCGACTAGAAACGGAAGGTTGTGACAACATAAGGATGTTTAGATCGCTCCGTATCATTTTTAAACATTCGTAACATTTCCTTTCGTGGAACGGCCTTTCTTACAGTGACTCTTCCATTATGTGGATCACATTTCCCTTGCCTCTTTTTACGGGTGTGTTTAAACCAGCATTATCCGCTAATATATTTACTTGACAAAAGCCCTTTTTTAATCAGATGTCGCAACTAAACTCTCAGATGGATTGCCTTGGAATTCATAGGAAGTTTCTATGAATAACAAAACCACGATATATTTTTATCGCAAGCTTTTCAGCCTGAGAGCCTTCTGAATAATATGTTTCCTTTGTATGGATTCTAAATCGAATATAAAAATAAGACCATGACGTAGGTAGGTCTCGTGAAAATTGTTGATACGGAAGACGATTCTTAGTGATTTTATTCGATATTACTTCAGAGCTATGAAAATCGCTATGGTGTCTCCCTTCAGAGATTTTGTAGAGGAACCCATTTTCAAACTTGATTCATGAAGCTGAACCCACCCTCGATATCCATTTGCTGGCTTGGAGAACGATCGGTTTAAGTAGTTGAATAGATAGAAAGAGCTACCACCCGATCCGTGTGCGCGAGCTTAAATTTCGCTGCGGTAGAGCATACTTGGCCGTAGTTACAGTGGGTGGTCAGGGGATAAAGGCATAACATTGACCGGTTCGGCATACATCTACTAAGCTGCGGCCACCGCATTTCTATCCGTTTCCCTGCTTTTTTCTTCCCCTTCCAATTTGGTTCCCTGACGTGTTTTAGACCAAGGACGAACGTTAGTAAAATTGGTTCTGAACGGATTACTTTCTCGCACACTTCCCATATAATGTTTAATTTTAAAAAAGTCGTTTTTTAAATAATTATAGGGTGATATAGAATATGTAATGGTGAGCCGCGACCCACTGCAATGTTTCTACATCTTTATAACCAACAACATATGTATTTTCTAAGAACACATTTTTTTTTTACATTAAATATAGGGAAAAGAATAACACGGACGTGTCGAAAGTGAAAGAGCTTGAAGGCCGTTACAGAATTTTGGCGGCCGAGCGAAAGTTTATCATTGATAAAACGGACCTACACGACGACGGCCCTTACAGTTGTGTAGCTGATAATCAAAAGAGAGATTTTAATGTCGTTGGTAAGAAAGATACAATTACGGCATATGATAATAGCATAATAATAATAATTTTTTGTTTTACTTTTTCTCTTTTTGTTTATTTTTTTTTTCATTGGCTACTTCAGCTCAAGTTGTTGTACGAGTGCCTTCAAATGTTGGCGTTGTTGAGGGTGAGAAATTGTCAATTGTTTGCACAGTGGTTGGTACTGATCCAAAATTGTCTTGGTCATTTGGTAAGTTACATGGATGTGTATGAATCAATGCGGACTTATTTGGTTAATAACTTATAAACACTTTCGTTTATTTAGGAAACATGACCATCTCCAATAGCACAGATCGTTATATATTAAAACCCAATGACGATAAGATAGAAAACGCCGTCTTATCTATGGAGAATATTAGTTTAAATGATAGAGGCGAATTCAAATGTATTGCTCGAAATGCTGCCACCGAATACGCTAACTTCCAAGAAGCTAGTGATGTATCTTTTGTACGTGTTAAAGGTGAGTTAACATTTCTCGTAACACTATTATCCGATAGCCGAGGCATACGATTATGCGGGTTATCTTCAATAGACAGCATTCAACATGCATAGATTATAAATAGGTCAATTCCCGGGACTAAGTAGGAAAATTCTTATGGAGCTTAAATTCGAACACCTTACGCTGGTTAGTGTTTCTTTGATAGCCATTCATGGTGAAGGCTGTCAGTGGATTTGCATGCAGGAAATACATGATACAATATATGCTATAATGCTTTCATATGAAAGATCTCAGTCTAGTTAAAATCAAAGGTAGACTCCACTCCCGACCAGTGTGCTCACTCGTTTATAATCATAAACTATTGGGCAACATAGTTGCAATAATCCGGTATATGCTGCCAAGGCGGACATCATAATAGTCACCCAAATGAAGGGATTTCGTCAGAAGTGGTGAAGAAAATTTCTGAAATTGTGGGCAATAGCCGACAGTCACTGTGCTTCAGCACAACTCTGAAGCTCGAAACTTGCAAAAGAAAAAAACTCAATACAATTAAGAGGAATCTTATTTACGGAGCGAGCCACAAACTAATATCCCACACACATTAATATCCCGACTATTGTGAGCCACTCGTCGGGCGCCATTTTTTTTTTTATGAATAAAAGCAAATACGATTGCGGACTTAAACGAAGCTGTAACAATTAAAGTCCAGGTGCAATATTCGGACAGACCTAGCGGACGCAGCATGTCTGGAACGAACCTCTAGCTCGTCGGATGGGGGAGGTAGCAGGCCTGACAAACAGTTTAAAAAGTGATAGACTTTAAAATTTAGACGTAAGGAAGAAGAAAAAGTTCGTTTTGGATTCTCACAAACCTTTTTTGCCAGATTTGGTACCTATTTGAATTATTATTTTTTCAAACTTAATAAGTATTTCGATGGTAGAAGATGCAATGCCTGCAATGAAAAGTTGCTTACTGCTGCTATTTACAACCAATTTCATAAGCAGGACAATTCTCACTATAAAGGGAATATCTAAGCTATTGAACATCAGCGGGAAAAATATATCACGCCAAAAAGGGCGACTATACCTGCCAGTAGGGCTTGAGTGCATTTGAGGCCACTTTTCCTTCTCAATCAACTTTGATAATTCTCTGTTACAACAAGTAAGAGAACTGTAGTGGATCCCGGCCCACCGTTATTCATATATTCCATTAAAATAAGGTCCTATTGGTTGAACACAAGAAAACAAAGCGGGAAAGACGGATCGTTATAATAAAAGGTGGCTCTATCTCAGGTCCCCCTGTATGTTGCATAAATCCGCGTAAACTTAATATATCTTTGTACCAGAAGTGGTGTAAGGTGTAATTATTTCTGATACTTCTCTGTTACAACAAGTAAGAGAACTGTAGTGGATCCCGGCCCACCGTTATTCATATATTCCATTAAAATAAGGTCCTATTGGTTGAACACAAGAAAACAAAGCGGGAAAGACGGATCGTTATAATAAAAGGTGGCTCTATCTCAGGTCCCCCTGTATGTTGCATAAATCCGCGTAAACTTAATATATCTTTGTACCAGAAGTGGTGTAAGGTGTAATTATTTCGTTAAGATTTTGAGTTATCACATAACATAGTTATCACGTAATTCAGATCGTTAGCCTTTAAAATTCATATGAAGATTTTTATTTATAAAAACAAACTTGTTTTTTCTTTCTTTGTAGGCAAACTTGCCGCTCTGTGGCCTTTCCTGGGTATTTGCGCCGAGGTTCTTATCATGTGCGCTATCATTTTGATTTACGAAAAAAGACGCAACAAGACCGAATTAGAAGAGAGTGATACAGACCCGCAGGAACAGTAAGTTAATCCCATTTCTCTCTTCTATATTCTTTAGCATATGCGCACAAATATTTTCTGCCAAAAAAAAAAAAAACAACAATAACAAAAACAACAACTTCAAAAGAAATATCCGTTAAACTGAAATTTATACATAACATATACTTAGAACACCATTTTTAATTATCTATAAACACGAATCATATCACCCTGTATCGGAAAAGTGAAAAACGTAATTGAAGAAAATTTTCCAAAACCTTAATTAGTCCAATTTTTTATATTGAAATTTCATTTTTTTATTTTCCTTATCTTTTTTTTTTTTTTTTTCTTAATTATTATTATTATTATTATTTCGATATATAATGTAATGAAAGAGAAGTAATTAAAAAAAAACTGACTTACAAACACACTCATTTACAATTAAAGCAAGTGCAAAAGTACATTAATTTACAATTATTACTGTTAAATTATATGCGTAGATAGATTCGTCCTAAAATGAATGCAGATGTATGTATGTACATGTGATTTACTATTTCTTTTTTCCCCCTTTTTCTTGTTCGTATCCCTTATACGTTGATGTATTTACAATTACAATCTTTTCATTTATCCTTTTATTTATTGCTGAGTGTTTTCGTTTGTATAATAAGAAAAAAAAAGAAAAAAAAAAACAACATTCTTTATTTCCGCCTATCGAAGGATTTTTTTAAAAGTGCTTAAAGTGTTTCATTATTTTTGATTTGTTGCTTTATCGATAATTTTATAAATCTAGGGACATATGAATATGTTCTTTTTAAAGTTACATACATACTTAAGAAAACGATAGAAAACACAGATAATTGTAATTTTTTTCATTCTTAAAATATTTCTTTTAATTTTAGTATATTTTTTTTCAATTTTATTTTTTTTGCAATTCATATTAATATTTGTATTACAAGGCAAAAAAAAGAAAAGTAAAAAGAGAATTAATTAATTTGTAAATTTTTGTTATTAAGTACTTATAAAATAGTTTTGCTTAATTACTATTATATATATATAATTTTTTTTTTTTTTTGTCATTTATACGTGTATTTACTTACATCAACTTTACTTTGTTTGTATACACAAATTAAAATATTATTATTACTATTATTCTTTTATTTTATTATTATTATTATTTGTTTTTTTTTTTGCATTGTAAAAACACTTAAGTAAGAGAAATATTGCCTTTAAGAAGAAAAAGTTTTTTTTTTTTTTTAATTTGTTTTCTTTATTAACATAAACACATAAAACTTTGAAAAGAAAATTTCAATAAAAAAAATCTTTTAAAAAAAAAAACTGCTTTTAGTTTTCTTAATCATCATCATTTTTAGCGATTTTTCGTTGTTGTTGTAATTATGTTGAAATCATTTCTATTTTGTTTAGTTGTATTTTTTATAGGCTTGTCTTTTTGTTTCTTTCTTTTTTTTGCATTGCCTGTTCCCGTTCTGAAGACAATATATTACTATACCTGTATGCGATGGAAGAGTAGGAAAATATTAAGTTTTTTATAAATATAGCAACAGCTACGAAATAATAATTGAATATAGCAAGAGTTTTTTTTGTTTTGATCAAGTTGCTGATTTGACATTGCATGGGAATATGCATCCAGAACTACATAACGTGGAAATATCCTTGATCAGCGGAGTTTCGACAATCCGATTAAATTCATTTAGCGTTGACTTTATTAAATTTATAATTACGCGCTTAAAGCTACAATTAGAAAATCTCAAAAATCGCGTAATTTTATCGTGCTCGACAAGCAGCTAAACTGGCCGGAAGAGTTGGTTCGCCTGCGACTTTTAGTATTGTATATTGTATGGCGTACAACACTCTCGAGTTTTCGCTAATCTTTCAATCAAATATCATGTATAAGCAAGTAATAGGTTCGATTCAAGATAAGTAGGAGTTCTTCTTTGACTTTGTGTACTAGATGGGTAAATATGAAATCGGAATTTTGCCTACAGACGGCTTTACGCCACGTCTGGAGTTGCGTTTCTTGGTTGCTTTGACGTTTAGCTACAATAAACCGTCGTAATATAAGGACGTAGCGTAACGCGACAAGACTCTCCCTAAAAACGAAAATGTCGACTTTCTTGTCACATAGAGAGTATTCGCTGGCAGCACTTGTTCTCTACCCAGAAGATACAAAAGAAATTCATTTTTGGCATCGCCCCGTTACTGGGGATAAACAATGGATTTATTTTGAGAATTCCAAGTGCAAAAATCATAGGCACATGCAGGCGTAACACACACACCGATTATGAGACTGTATTCCTTTGGTCTGAATATCACATTCTATGTTTAGCGGGACCAAAAGAGCATGTGGTTAGCTCTTCAAAGCTGATGAAACAGTTAATAATAAATGCTACCAACAACACTTAATCGATTTGAATCGTTGGGTTTTAATAAAAGGAATGAAATATCAAAAATGTCAAAACAAGCTGACATGACCGCCGTCTATCTGTCCGTACGACATAACCTTTGGAAACACTCGCCCACGCGGCTTACTCGCCAGACTCATGTCATTCCGATTACCACCTGTTTATATCTGTGGAGACACGTGTTCACTAAACAGCGCTTTACTTCTTACGAAAATGTGTGAAAATGGCTCATTGACTCATTGCCCTCAGAATAGCAACATTTTCTTTTGGCGTGTTATGCACAAATTGTTAGATAAGTGAGCAGAATGTATGGTCAGTGAAGGGCCATATTTCAAATAAAATATTCTTTTATTACTTTGATATAACAAACATGCATTTTCTATAAAAATTTTCGGTTTCCACCAAGTTCATAATATTTCGTAATATCCTGGAGACAGGATTATCCCCAGAACCGGATATATATTTTCCCCTTTATATTGACTATTTTTCTTAAGAATGATCCTGACTTTGGATTACTCATTTTAAGGACTAAACCAATACCAAGTTTTATGTTTGCATACTTCTAAGATGCCATTTATTGCAAGACAAAGGCTGCTTATTTTCGTACTGACTGATAACTTCAATTCAATATCATTGCAGACAAGACGGGCAAACCGCCTTTTTGTCTAGAGAACGCATTGCACACATGGTGCGCCTTGGCCCGAAGGGAGGGTTTGCAACATACTCTGACCTGGTGTTCCACCTTTGGTATATGTCCTCTAAGATGCAGGATTGTTTTAAAGACGTTAACGCCTTAATTCAACTCCTAAATATTTGGGTTTCGTTCAATTAGGCGTGAATTCTAACACGATTTTTACACATGGCACGCAATTCGTTTCGAACGGATTACCAGTGACGAAATTTAAGCGAACTGTGTCACTTAATGCTACATGATCAGAATATATTATATGCATAAGAAAATTCTCCCGTTGAAATTGGTGACTTCATAAAGGTAACCAGTGCGTTCAGTTTTTTCAAAATTTCAGGTATAGATAACTTAGACATAGATGTTTGAACGATGTAAGTTTCAGTTGTTTGCAAGCCGTCGTTCAGTGTGTATCAAAGTTTAAAGAGATTGATGTTATTTACGGAACTGCAGTTTTCTGTGTATTTAATCTGGAAAAAAATGCAGAAAATGATCAGCAGTAAGCTACAAAGCAGTTAGAAAGTGGTTTGCCGGATTTTGCGCAAAAAAAATTAGTCTTGAAAACGATGAAAATTCGCGTAGGTCCGTCCGTCTCCAGCAAAAGCAACCCAGGAAATAATTTTTAGTGTAGCTTGGGAGGTTTTATCGCATACGCTCTAGGTCCAGGCCTTCCTCATTCCGATGACCACTTATTCAGATGCATGCAGTCATATTTAGCTGGTCAGCGGTTCAGAAGAGTTAAAGATGTGCGAAAATGGTTCATTGGCTATCTCGCTTCATAACAAGTACATTTTAAATACAGTTGGGTTTTATCACAAAAGAGCAAGAACTCATTTCTACCCATTAATAAGTTCGATGGACTTCAAATATGCGTAACTGCGGGCTTGTCTTTGGAATCTAAGTTTCCTTAAAACAATAATGAATGAATCGACACATTCTTAGGTTTCAGGGAATTACATATATGCGAAATGTGGAAATTTCGTAGATTTTTCTTCAAGGTGAACAATGTCCGTCATTTGAAAAAAAGAAAATCTCAAAAATTGCTTATAACATCGTTAGACGTTAGAAGTAGATCGCTTATCGGAGCCCGATAAATGTTCGAGCTACTTATTCGGCTCCAATTGTACATTTATAGACATCGTTGAACCCCTTACAATTTTAAATAATTTATTTGATAAATCTTTTATTTTTATTTTCAACATACATCTACATTCTCCACCATCATAAAATTTGTTGAAATTCGCAATCTTGTCCAAATGAAAACGTAAACTGCGCTGAATCGTATAAGAATTTGATTTTTTGTTGTAACTTTTCAACAACAACTATAAATATAATGAAAAAGTGCAAATTCTTCACAGCAGCAGCAGCAATTCCGCTGAGAATTTAAACGTACACGCTCACAAGTTTCACAAGTCAAAAATCAAGAAAAAAAATCGCTTCCTTTTTTGCTTGCCTTAGTTTACGATAAGCATTTTTTATTTTGCACTTTTAATTGTTATACAACATAATTAATGTCACTTTAGACTTACGTAACTACTATTTTGTCTATATAAGTGTGTAAACAAATGCATCTCTAACTATTATCTACGTTCAAAACAATCACTTAGTCTAATAGTCGACGTATTTTATGTTAACGAAGCAAACTTTACTGTTAGAAGTCTGACGAGTCTGACGAGTTGTAATAAATAAAATTTGCGACTGCCTGCAAATGCCTGTAGACGATGGATAAACGCAGAGACAAACAATATTTATCCTTTGCTGGTATCACAGTCTCTGGTAAAGCATTCAAATCTGTAAATTCTCTTGCTGGGGTTCTTTGCAGAGCTCGCCTTCCATAGGGAAAAACCAAGAACAGATTCACTTCTGCCAATGAGAATAGGATGTTCAAGAACAAAGCTTGTATTCCACCAAATACAATCGCTACTGCACTACATCGACAGATTCTTAAGTTTCATGTCACATGCCAAATGAATTTCAAGTAGTTGCAGGCCGGCTACTGATTAGGAGCGTTAGATTACCACTGAAAACTCCTGCGCTAGTTAGATTACCATGGGAAATTGTTTGCTAATATAAGACATTGGAAACGTACAGACCGTAAATTTGTCGTGGTAGTGTGGGTTAAACCTACACACCTACACAGAGGGAGAGAGTGCCTATTTATGCTCAATTTGTCTAATAGAGGTGTAGAAGCGTTGGATGGGGAATAAACTTTCACCAGGAAATGTAGAAGCGCAGGTACCCTAATAAAACCTCTGAAGGCATTATTGCCTGAATCTCCGATTGAAAGATAAGCAGATCTAAAGCCAGCTTCATGAATTAATTCTCTTAACATCTCATCAATGAGTACGCGAACTAATGTTATAATATGATGTACATATGTCGATGTGAGTAAATCTCCCACATTTGCCCTAAGCTATCAACGAGTGCTGAGCCATAATTTTTCATAATTTGGCATTCATTGATAGCATGCGTAGAGTGAAGTCAAAGTTTGGATGAAATAGTTGCACTTCCTAGACGCAATAGTGGATCAAATTAATCAAACGTTTTTGGAATGCGATGATGGGCATAGATCAACGCAGTCTTTGCATTATATATGAGTTTTGGAAATTCGTTATGCATTCTGGAAAATAAATAATAAAATGCTTTACGGAAGTTTTCCTTAAATCTTAACTAGCATTTGTTCTAACGTGTCATTCTTCAGCTTTGAAAGTTTTACCTATGTAAAGCGCAGAAATGCCCCTAAAAGAGATTTCAAAAAGTGCAGTCTGGCCACGACTTCCCATAAGTGATAATGTAAATGTTTGTCAGAAGCATTATTTATTTATTGCTGTAAAGAAACTCTGCATGAATTCTGGAAGCCTGGTATTCTCTTAACGATTTCTATGCTCACCACCGAAGGATGAAGTTACAAATTTTCCCATTCCATCACACAGAGAAATTTACGTCGGAAAGACAATGAATTACTGTCTACATAACCAAGTTTTGTCGTCTGTTGATCAAAAGTGCGACAAGTATATCACAGATCAAGTTACATCTATCGCATGCTTTGCCCATATGTTGCGATACAAGTGCTCAAAAACTGAAAAGTGTTATTGCGAAACATTTTTTAGTCCTTAGAAAGCGTCCTTCAGCAAAAGGAAAAATTAAATATTTATTTGGAAAATTCAATCCGTTTACTATATATCCGCAATAGTAGCCGAACACAGGTAAGAATTCGGTGCGGTAGAGTTTATCTCTCAGTCGACAAAGGTCTAACAGTTACCGATTGGACAGACACCCATAGCCACAGCCCTATCTCTTTTTCTTTGCTCACTTTCTTCGGACCATCACCGTCTTCCACGAACAGGGCACATTCCTTGAACGATTAGTTACATCAAAAAAAAAAAAAAAAAACTCGGGTCGGTCTACTATGTACCGTGCCATTGATGAAAAAAGAAACAAAAAATACTAGCAACTGTGATTGATTGTCATCATAAAACGAATGTAAGTTTTCAAGGTCTTTTAAACGTTGTTGGTGTGGTGGCGACACAAAACGAGTATTGCTTTCTTGCTTGTTATTTATTTATTTTTTATTGTTAACTAAGTGTCACTCTGGCAATTGTCGCTTGCCGGTTTATACCGAAGGTCATGATGAACCAATTGAGTTCAGCTAAACGCCTCATCTTTTTAAAATATATTAGATATGATATCGTTATTCATAACTTCGAATTATGGTACAAAAAAAAAAACAAAAAACAACAACAACAACAACAACAACAACATTTACTGATATCTTTGATTTGTTAATGTCTCCATTTTAAGTTGTTTATGTTAATGTTAAAATTATATCTGCCTTATTGGATATATCTTCAATCGTATAACACGTCACACAACTACATCCATAAGCAACCGACACATATTTAGAATAATTGTATGCTCATGTCTTGTCTTATGCCATAAATAATAAATACTTGTTTTACTCCTCACATCAATCTCCTATTCACATACATTTCTTTTCCAATGAATATCTTGTCGTTTTGTCTTTTCTTTTTGTGTTCTTTCACTTTTCTTTCTTCATTTTTCTATATGTAAACCGATTTCGCTAACAGTTGATGATAGCGCCGATGCTCTAATTGAAAATAATAAATAATGATAAAAAAGAAAAAAGTGAAATATGAAAATAATAACAAAGTAAATAAATAAATTTAAAAAATATCAGATGACACCTTTTGAATAAATATGCAAAAATCAAATCAGAGAATAATGAGAAGCAAAAAGGCATACAACTTTAACTACACCGTAGCTACCACCAACAATCCCCCATTTTAACCATCATCACCCCCACCACAACCACCACTACCACCACCACCACCACCACCACCACCATCTGCCAATATCACCGTCACTTCTTCTACTACTGCTACTACTACTACTACTACTACTACTAATTCGACTAGTAATCACTATAGCATCACTTAATTCAATCATTTTAAACTAACTGATAAAATTTTTAAAAATTATTAAAAAATAAATTAATTGAAACTACAATCGTTTAACTTAATCGATGACATAAATATGAAAAGAAATTTTCAAAAAAAAAATAAATAAATAAATAAATAAAAATAAAAAAGCAAAAAATAAAGTTGATGTGACTAAAATTCAAAAATTCCACATACAATATAAATATTGAAATAAAATAACTAATCGTATCAAGTAAGAAGGAAACTTCATTCGCTTTAGAGCGAATCTTGTGCACCCATCATCTCAGGCAAATTTATGAAAATCAAGGGTTGTTCGCCACTTTTTTTTTGGGCATGTTAGTTAAACGAGAAGAATTATGAACCAATTGCTTTTCATTGTCTATCGCACTTTTACATAATATAGCACATAATAGATTTTGCCTTTAAGATCAAATCATGTGATTATTTTTTTTATTGATCGTCTAGCTTAGGTTTGTCTATTCTCATGGCACCATGATAATTGCGAAGATAATAGGTCTACCGCAAAGTTCTGTCCGTTCCGGTTACAACAAGTTTCATCAGGTGTCTCTCATCATCACTAAATGTATTCATACTGACCTAGCAAATGCATTAAAGCAAAGACGATTAATGTTAGCACTAAGAGAGACGCGATCGTGTACGCATGACTACTGCTAAATTTCATTTACGCCATTGCACTTTGCACGAATTCCTTTAAGGAAGAAACGCTGAAGAAACGTGTAGAAATATTATTGAAAGTGTGCGGTGAAGGTACAGCTTTTGATAGGACATGCAGAAGATGGTTCGAAAAATTGCAAATAACTGATTTCGGCCTTTCTGATAAGCCACACGCTGGGCGACCATCTTTGAGCCACCAGGATGCTATCCTTTTTTGATAATCCGCAGGAGGTGGCGGAAAGGCTTGATTCAGCTCAACAAATCCTTTCGCACCATATTCGAAAGATACGATTCTAAAAACGGATAGAATATTCCAGTAGACCAATAATGTAATCTTGACCGTTTTAAGTGGCACTTGTTAAGGGATAATGCCATCTTCATACCCGAAAGGACTTTTATTGTACCGATCAATTCCGAATCACTTTTCGAATCGATCTAAGCTTGCCTGTCTGTCTGATGTCTTCACATATATTGTAATTTTTGGGTCATTTTGATGGAATTTCATATACCAACATGTTTTCGCGTAAGGACGTACGCTATTGAAATTGATTCGGCTCGTCATATTTTACAAAGTCCTTGTATGAGAAAAAAGTTGTAATTTTATCAATTTCTCTTTTATGGTGCATTTCTCTAAATTGTTGCGAAAACATTGGATTGGATGGGGCAATTTTTTGAGACCCTTGCCATATAAGCGTTCCTACGTTCCTTTATATGATAAAAAGGCTTAATTTCCAATACTTATTCATGAAAATTCGTTCATGATATTAGTTTAACATAAAAATTAACACTATCAAATTTGGATCAAATAGATCTATTTTTTGCACCCCAGCCCATATAAAATTTCTAATGAGAAAAAATGGCCTTTATATGCCATAAAGGTTTAATTTTTAATATTTTATGATGATGTCCTTAGTAAATCGAGAATAGGGAATTTGCGTCACAGAGATCTATTTTCCATATACTGCAGCATATATAGGTGTTCGGAAGGCGACAAAGCCTAATTTGTGGTTTGTTATGACAGAAGCAACTGGAATATAATAAAACTCTTGGCAAGTAGATTAAGTTGCCTAAACTTAGAGCATGTCGAGGTTTTGAGTATCCTCCATGAGGATACATGAGGTCTTTCAGGGAAAACATACATAACGTTTACATAAAAATAATGAATATATTTTAGTGTATTATTAATTAAGCGAAGTGGTGTAGGGTATCTAGTGGTCAGCATTGCTCGACTATAGCGGTTTTACTTGTTTTCACGTACTCATGTTCCACAAACATAGAAATTTTGACTGTGTTAGACCAAGTGGTGTAGGGTATCAGAGAGTCGGCCTTGCCCGATTATAATGTTCTTACTTGTCTTTACGTGCTCTTGTCTCGGAAACATATAAACATTCGACATTTAGAATATTCGAACATAATCGTAAAGATAGTTAGTTAGGCTTAGTCTCAAATATATCGAAAGAAGGAAATGTAGGGGGCGCTTAAGAGAGTTTGAAACAACCAAGATACATATACTTGAAAGTAGCCATAGCCTCCTTATCCTTTGGTGGTGGGTATATAAATTAATTTTTATATAAATAAAATTACAAAATCACACTACAGTTTAAATATTTAAAACTTTTAGAAAGATTAAATAAAGCAAATCAAATTTTTACATAAATCACCTGGAAAATCAAGCAAAAAATTTTCTCTTTATCATCTCCCCCTATCTAGCACCGTATATTATTTATGAATTTTAATTCATTCCATACATGTACAAATATACGTATGTGTGGCTGTTTTTTTTTTTTTTATAAAATGAAGAAAAAAAAACATTTGAAAAATTTTTTGGTAGAAAAGCAAGTGAAAGTAGGTAATGTTTTATTTTTTTTTTTTTTTTTTAGAAAAGCTAAGAAATTAATTTAAAAATTGTATCATAATTAATGAATGAATGAATGATTTAATTAAAATTATTTAATATCATTTGAAATTAAAAAAAATAACCCAAGATCATGATGTTGTTGCATGTAATTATCATTATCTTGTAGATTTTCAAAGATTAGTTAGATTGCATCGACCAAAGTCAACAACAACTCTCAATATTCAACTAATCAACTCGTCTTGATTGTTATTCGATTTGATTTGTCTGTATTTGCAGGAGAAAGAAAAGGAGAAATTACGATTAAAATTCCTAGCAAATGTGAACAAATAAATTCTTTTCTTGTTTTTTTTTTTTTTCTTTCATTTGTTTTTTTCATTTTCTCTTCTTTTTCACATTAAGTTACAATTTATGCTATGTAAAAAAAATGTTTAAAATAAATCCAGGCTAAACATTCTAAATATAAAAATAAATCATAAAATAAAATAGAAAAAGAAAAAATAAAGTAAAAAAGGAAAAATCAAAAAAAAAAAAAAAAAAAAAAAAAAAATAATAAAAAAATAATAAAATTAAGACAAAAAAA